>NQII01003876.1:56690-95735 GCA_002778355.1 Clitarchus hookeri | reverse complement strand
CCCCGGCCCCGCCCCCGGCGCCGCCGCCGGGCGTCGGTTGCTGAAACGCAGGTAGCCTCTCAGCCGCTCCTTCTGCAGCCTGCGAACACACACGCGAGCCACGCGTCATTACTATCGATGTATCGATACTCGCACAATGTCCCTTAGTATAGGCTCGTCACGATTAACCAAGCACTTTTGAAATCAACCTTTGAAACATGTTACTCCCCTTACCGGCATATATTTTAACAGACACACTTACTCGCATGCGGGCAGTAAAGTTGGTAACAATGATGGGAAAATTAGCAGCATGCCTTCATGCTGAATAAAACTTTTTAGTTTGACATCTATGAATAACGAAATAATTTATTTTGCTTTCTGTTGTTTTTAACGCAGAAAAATGTAATAAATAGCAAATTTGTTAAATATTTACTTTTCTAATACTTCCAAAAATTCACCTGGCCGACGCTAGAATTAAGTGATCAATGTTATTTTTCATATAGCGGAAGAAAACACAACTTACGTACAAGTATATATCAAACAGGATTTTCAAAAGTACTAATTTTACTGTGATCAGGCTAAAGGTATTTTGTTACTTGAAGAAGTTTGGCAATAGGACTAACGTGTCAAACGAAACATTGTTTTGGACATGACCTCCATTGCAGTGAGGCCCAAAGAAAACCAGACAAGTATGCAGAGAGAAGAATGCAGAGGCACGGAACATAAGTCAAGTCGGTCTTTCGCCAGTACATAAGTAAGAAAAAGACAGACAATTCCGGGAATTACGAGATCCACTAGGTTGGAATGCGTCCAAAATAGTGTTTCGTTTGATCGTATTCCTGAGACATCGAAACTGCAATATGGTCCCAAAATGCAGAGCAATACAGAACATATTGTAATATTCCCGCAGTTTAGCGATATTTACATATTCTCTATATTTTTTTACAACCGCAGTATCAGCAGGTTATATGTGCGACATTAAAATACTGCTATCTCTGAAATATAAATATTTAAAATACTTCAATTGTAATTATCTTTCAATTTAAAATACAATATTTTATTTGCAAATAATTATGTTAATATTTTCCCTCCATAATTATTAATCTACTTTTGTGTATAAAGTATACTTATAATGTAAGAAAATTTTGTTTTAAGAGATAATAATGTACCTCTTGCATATAGTTTTTTCCGCTTTATATAGTTGTGCGTAACATAAAGTAAAACAAACTCTAACCCTCTTAGCCAGTTAGGCCTTCCGGGTGTACTATTTTCCTACTATCTGGTTTTATAGTTAATATTCAATAAACTTGATTAATTATTGTTTTCTTGTACATAATTCTTCACCTTAAAAAACGCACTGCCAAGGCAACGCTTAAACTTGCTTTTATTAAAATTCATATTAAATTGTAACTTTACAACACGTTAAAAGACTTGCATTATCAAAAAGTCAGAAGAAAAAAAAAACTTTTAAAATCATTCAAGATAAAAATGTTTAAACACTTGAGAATCTCCAAATAGTTGTGTGTAACAGTAAATGCGAGAGCCTTTTATTCGTCAGAGATGAAGCCAATAAATCAATACATATTAGCAATTTTCATATTTTTCATTTCTGTTGCCTCTGTTTCCGATAGCGACATTATCACTAGGCATGTTCAGCTAACAATGTGCTGCAGGCTTCGCTGAATAAACTGCTGATAGCGATAGAGGCATATTTCAACTGGGGCGTTTGTTTGTTTACTTTTTTCTGAGTTGTTCCGTGATATTGGAAGCGAATATTTTTAATTTTCCCAGAAGTGGTTTCGTATATGAAAATCAGATTACTAACAATCGCAGGAGTTAGTAACAAAACAGTGGACACTGGCCATGCTTTAAGCGCATTCTTCATTCCATCATCACAGTGCGTAACTCTATCAATATCGTAATACTTAGGTATTTCTGAAACGTGTCGTCAATTTATCACTTGGGTGTCGCATGCTTACAGCGGAGATGCCGCCAGATGTTTTCGTCTACAATTGAACACAAGTGCTCTTCCTGAAAGCAATGAGGATCAGAGGGACACATCACAGAAATAGTTTATGTCAATATTGCGATTACCGACATCACAGCCAAAAGCATTCAAATCACCGCTGTAGCGCTCAGTGCTTTGTGACGTACAAAGTGTTATTCAGAGTTATCCGCAGATAAACATCTGACGGCGTTAAATCTGGAGATTTGGATGTAGACTCAAAACTTCCTCGTTGGCCTAACCACACCTCCCAACAAATGTGTCCATCCAGGAGCGAACGTACCTTTCTATGGCAATGTGACGGGTCCCCGCACTACATCTGGAAAAAAGCAATCATAAGTTGGATAGAGTTGGTAACCTGCAAAATGGTACGGTGACTTGCACATGTCACCGTTCCGTCGAAGAAGAACGACCCTTCGAGTCATCTGGCAGATATACCGCACCACGCTAATAAACTAGGAAGATCAAATGCTTGCTCTATCACAATGCGAGGATTGCCATCGGGCCAGTACACAAAGTTGTGGCGGTCGAGAGTTCCATTCAATTTAAAGGTTGCCTCACCGGGCCAAACTATTCCATTACGCCAGTAAAACGTTCGTTGTTGCTGCACATGTTCACAGCCCACTCACAAATCACTTCACGCCTATCTGGGTCGTCTTCACTCACAGCGTGATGTAACGTGCATGTCCTCCACATTACTTGCCATAAAATGCGATGGGCACTTGGTTTACTTGCACATGAATCACTCGCAGCTTGTCGTATGGTCTTTGAATTCTCAGGCGAACGCACAATGTGCGCAACGCAGCTCCCTCTCACCTTCACAACTTCGTTCGTCCGTTGTCGTTCTCTTCCTACCACACCGTCCTTTCTTCACATCACACATAGTTCCATCCCTCTCGAACTTGTAACGCAATCGTGTCATTGTGACACGTGAAAATAGTACATCATCTAATTCTGAGCTCCATCGTTTCTGCACCTCAGTCTAGTTTTCACATTTCTAATGACTCTTGAAAAAATTCCACTTGTGGTTCTCGAAAGGAAACCTTGTCAAACATTCGCAATTTCTACTACAATTTTAGTGCTGCTACTCTTGGCTACGAACGGAAATGACAACAGCAGAATGGCCACACGCGCTCACACATACATATCGTTGTAATAGCGTCAAACTTATGTGGTCCTATACGAATATTATATATTGTTTCTCTGATTTAACGTTTAAATAGTGTAAACATTAATATGGGACATCCGGTATACAACAAAGATTTTAATATCGTTAGTATGCGTTGACACGATAGTGAGGAAAGGGTACCGCAGAGCCGTAGTACGAGTTCATATAATTAATGTTTTCTGAGGCAACAGCGAGAAAGGAATCTGCCAAATGTAGCACGGCCTCAGTCCACAAGCAGGTACTCTATCTACAGCACGGCCTCAGTCCACAAGCAGGTACTCTGTCTACAGCACGGCCTCAGTCCACAAGCAGGTACTCTGTCTACAGCACGGCCTCAGTCCACAAGCAGGTACTCTGTCTACAGCACGGCCTCAGTCCACAAGCAGGTACTCTGTCTACAGCACGGCCTCAGTCCACAAGCAGGTACTCTGTCTACAGCACGGCCTCAGTCCACAAGCAGGTACTCTGTCTACAGCACGGCCTCAGTCCACAAGCAGGTACTCTGTCTACAGCACGGCCTCAGTCCACAAGCAGGTACTCTGTCTACAGCACGGCCTCAGTCCACAAGCAGGTACTCTGTCTACAGCACGGCCTCAGTCCACAAGCAGGTACTCTGTCTACAGCACGGCCTCAGTCCACAAGCAGGTACTCTGTCTACAGCACGGCCTCAGTCCACAAGCAGGTACTCTGTCTACAGCACGGCCTCAGTCCACAAGCAGGTACTCTGTCTACAGCACGGCCTCAGTCCACAAGCAGGTACTCTGTCTACAGCACGGCCTCAGTCCACAAGCAGGTACTCTGTCTACAGCACGGCCTCAGTCCACAAGCAGGTACTCTGTCTACAGCACGGCCTCAGTCCACAAGCAGGTACTCTGTCTACAGCACGGCCTCAGTCCACAAGCAGGTACTCTGTCTACAGCACGGCCTCAGTCCACAAGCAGGTACTCTGTCTACAGCACGGCCTCAGTCCACAAGCAGGTACTCTGTCTACAGCACGGCCTCAGTCCACAAGCAGGTACTCTGTCTACAGCACGGCCTCAGTCCACAAGCAGGTACTCTGTCTACAGCACGGCCTCAGTCCACAAGCAGGTACTCTGTCTACAGCACGGCCTCAGTCCACAAGCAGGTACTCTGTCTACAGCACGGCCTCAGTCCACAAGCAGGTACTCTGTCTACAGCACGGCCTCAGTCCACAAGCAGGTACTCTGTCTACAGCACGGCCTCAGTCCACAAGCAGGTACTCTGTCTACAGCACGGCCTCAGTCCACAAGCAGGTACTCTGTCTACAGCACGGCCTCAGTCGACAAGCAGATACTTTATCTAAAACTTCCCTAAGGAAACTTATTTATCACGTTACAGTATGTTCTATTTGTTTCGCGGGCGACAGACGAAAAATGTATGAATCCAAGCTGCAATTTAAGGATCAGAGAAAGAGAATTCGCAGGATTGAAAGATTTCGCAGACACCATGTACATCCAAATACACTGGTATATGTGCTAAATTCAAACAGTTTAAAACAATTTTTTTTTAATTTATGATCAACTAATTCGAATGCCAGCAAATAATGTGCATTTTGCCTATTCATTTTAAGGATTGCTTAGCAAAATTAATTTCACTACATATCATACACTTCAAATATAAATTAAGCAAAATATTTCAGCTCTTACTACAAACTGAATTATCTCATCTCGGTAAGCGAGTCAGTTATTTTAATTTGTCTGTCCCAAAAACACGAAAATAGCGATTTGACAGACACATTTGCGAATTGATTCCATACGATTTTTTTATGCGAGAATATATGACGCTTAATTAATGTCTAAATGTTGAACATACATTTTTACAAAAATGTAAAAAAATATGTATATTTTAGGAATCAGCTCTCTTTANTAATGTCTAAATGTTGAACATACATTTTTACAAAAATGTAAAAAAATATGTATATTTTAGGAATCAGCTCTCTTTAGTTTTATTATAAAACATATTTTATGTTTGCATTTCAAATATGGCCAACATTAACACGTCAATATTTAAATAATTCGTTAATCATATTTATTTATTTATATTTATAATATTAATAAACATATACATGTTTTTGGTAACTAGTTACCAAAGAACTGGTTGTACAAAAATAAATTTTTTTTTGCAGTGTGGGCGTCAAGTCCTTGCTGTAAATAACCTTTATGTGCAACATGCTCTCAACCGTGGACGCAGGGCCTGAACGGGATATGCAACTATAGCTTTGTTTCATTTGCCATGTTAAAACTTTCCTTTCATGTGCCATAACTTTCTTTTCAATGAGGGGCCGCGGTGGTTGAGCGGTTAGACTGCTCGACTCCCACCAAGGGGAACTGGGTTCAATTCCCGGCCGGNAATGAGGGGCCGCGGTGGTTGAGCGGTTAGACTGCTCGACTCCCACCAAGGGGAACTGGGTTCAATTCCCGGCCGGGTCACTCCCGGATTTTCGCAAGTGGGAATCATGCTGGACGATGCCGTGGGTCGGCGGGTTTTCTCGAGGATATCCCGTTAACCCGGTCCTTGCATTCTGGCGCTGCTCCACTCTCACCCACCTCATTTCACCCTCATCGGCTCTCAAGAATTCGTTGTTAAGAGCCGCCCAAATCTAGCAACAATGATTCTCAACTTTTCAGTACTATAACTGAATATTTCTTATTGGCGTGTGTTAACACTTTACAATTGCATTGAAATTTTGTAACCAAATCTAGCCCCTTAATATTAATTCCCCGAGTTCACTTACGACGTGTTGCAGAATATATAAAGTCATGGTCGGTGCAGTACAAGTCCAGAAGCTAGTGCCAACACAGACAGTGTATTTTTCCTAGTGAATGTTATTATTGGTTTGTGCGGATACCGTTAACCAATAGAAATTATTTTCGTTGGTTCAATCATGTATGTCATTACAAGGGGTAAGTAGGTCTTTGTACTCGTCAGACCAAAAATATCCTATTTTGCAACACCTGGAATGATAAATTAATGGGTACGTTAAGGGTCTAATCCTCATGTTACCTGGTAATTATGAAACGACAAGAATTAACTGATAATTTTAAAAAAAGTGCTGCACTATTTACGTTGTGTTTACTTGACAATAGTTCTGAATTTACGTTTGTTCAGCAGCGTAATGCGTATTGCTAGAAAGGAATAGTTGTAGTTTCATAATAAATTTACATAAACAACTGAAATAAGCTATAAACCAGTAAATTTAACACGGCGTGTGAGGCCGTTTTATATTAAATAATTGTTTTCAATCGTTTATAGCAGCACGCAAATGTAAATAAATAGCTGTTGTGCATAATAGTTTTCGTGTGGTTATTGCTGACTGTAAAAACTTACTGCTTACTGCTTGAGTTTTCAATTGTGTAAACCACTATAAGGCTGATTGCTGGTTTGAAATCAGTGATAATTTGGTATAAGGAAATACATTTTTAGTAAAATTCGGCTTTGAAGCCAATTTTGAAGTTATCAACTTGAAAAAAAACTTAAGTGTAGGTAATGATACTGTCAAGCTCTGTGCCATTGCTAATATAACAATTCGATTGTCAGTAGTTTTTATTCAATTATTATCTTTTCTGATCTTTTCAGCAAACAGGCTATACGGTATTGTTACAAAAGGCTTCGATAGCAAAGAAGCGCGTATTATTGTGCTCGAAAAATTCCCGCGTGGACTTCAACAGGATCGCCAAAAAAAAAAACAAAAAAATTTCATTAACATGTATTTCCCTAGACCAAATTCTCAAGGCTATCAAACAAGGCGAATGCCTTAAAGACATGTGTAAGCTGTCACCTGCTCATCCTCCAGGAGGCGAAGAGGTAGGGCGTGGTGCAGGTTGGCAGGAAGGCGATCCACACGAACGTGATGAAGGTGATGTCGAAGTGGGCGCTGTTCTCGTACGTCTCGATCAGCGCCAGTTTCGCCACCCTGCAAGCAACGAGCACACCGCTCAGATCCGCTGGCTCTGAACTACCTATCTCCCTCTACTAACGCTGCATAGCTCCTCCGCTGGCTCTGAACTACCCGTCTCCCTCTACTAACGACGCTCAGATCCTCCGCTGGCTCTGAACTACCTATCTCCCTCTACTAACGTGGTCCTCAGCTGGCACGCCATGGCAGCCCTGTGCACAGTACTTAGAAACACAATAGGTGAAGCAGACGCTTTATCCGCAAACTAAAGCTTCTCACGACCCCAAAATGGCATCTCTGGTCACCAAAATGTCGGCACTCAATTTGCCAATCAGCGTCTGGTAACTTACTTGCCATCCGGTGGCTTAAAAAATAGGAAATATTTCACACAACGTAAAAGTCGATCTGAAACAAGACCAAATTACAGCGCCTGGCGCAGCCAATCAGCGAATGGGTAGGCCCACATCAAAGGAACCGCGATGCCATTTCGCCTCTGTGTTTTAATCATATCTACTTTGTGGTTGCAGCGACCTATCGCAGTACAGTNGGAACCGCGATGCCATTTCGCCTCTGTGTTTTAATCATATCTACTTTGTGGTTGCAGCGACCTATCGCAGTACAGTTAAGAACAAAAAATTGTTCGCTGCAACTGTGACTGAAAGGTTCAGTGACAAGAGGTAGGTGAATTTCACAAATATTTTCTGTGACAGGTTAGATTTCAAGGACATATTCTCTAGCGTTCCATAATACCTAGTTCTGACTCACTCTATTGAACTATTTAGCCAGTAGTTACCAGGAATAAATAATGCTACTGCATCTCGAGCAACCCAATTAAGACAACAGAAAAAGCCCAGCTCCATGGCAACAACCAATTAATAAACAATTTTTACTGGAATATATAAAAGTTGGAAATATTGGCCGCTACGAGATCCACACNAATGAGGGGCCGCGGTGGTTGAGCGGTTAGACTGCTCGACTCCCACCAAGGGGAACTGGGTTCAATTCCCGGCCGGTTCACTCCCGGATTTTCGCAAGTGGGAATCATGCTGGACGATGCCGTGGGTCGGCGGGTTTTCTCGAGGATATCCCGTTTACCCGGTCCTTGCATTCTGACGCTGCTCCACTCTCACCCACCTCATTTCACCCTCATCGGCTCTCAAGAATTCGTTGTTAAGAGCCGCCCAAATCTAGCAACAATGATTCTCAACTTTTCAGTACTATAACTGAATATTTCTTATTGGAGTGTGTTGACACTTTACAATTGCATTAAAATTTTGTAACCAAATCTAGCCCCTTAATATTAATACCCCGAGTTCACTTACGACGTGTTGCAGAATATATTAAGTCATGGTCGGTGCAGTACAAGTCCAGAAGCTAGTGCCAACACAGACAGTGTATTTTTCCTAGTGAATGTTATTATTGGTTTGTGCGGATACCGTTAACCAATAGAAATTATTTTCGTTGGTTCAATCATGTATGTCATTACAAGGGGTAAGTAGGTCTTTGTACTCGTCAGACCAAAAATATCCTATTTTGCAACACCTGGAATGATAAATTAATGGGTACGTTAAGGGTCTAATCCTCATGNTTCAGACCAAAAATATCCTATTTTGCAACACCTGGAATGATAAATTAATGGGTACGTTAAGGGTCTAATCCTCATGTTACCTGGTAATTATGAAACGACAAGAATTAACTGATAATTTTAAAAAAAGTGCTGCACTATTTACGTTGTGTTTACTTGACAATAGTTCTGAATTTACGTTTGTTCAGCAGCGTAATGCGTATTGCTAGAAAGGAATAGTTGTAGTTTCATAATAAATTTACATAAANAATTTACGTTTGTTCAGCAGCGTAATGCGTATTGCTAGAAAGGAATAGTTGTAGTTTCATAATAAATTTACATAAACAACTGAAATAAGCTATAAACCAGTAAATTTAACACGGCGTGTGAGGCCGTTTTAAATTAAATAATTGTTTTCAATCGTTTATAGCAGCACGCAAATGTAAATAAATAGCTGTTGTGCATAATAGTTTTCGTGTGGTTATTGCTGACTGTAAAAACTTACTGCTTACTGCTTGAGTTTACAATTGTGTAAACCACTATAAGGCTGATTGCTGGTTTGAAATCAGTGATAATTTGGTATAAGGAAATACATTTTTAGTAAAATTCGGCTTTGAAGCCAATTTTGAAGTTATCAACTTGAAAAAAAACATAAGTGTAGGTAATGATACTGTCAAGCTCTGTGCCATTGCTAATATAACAATTCGATTGTCAGTAGTTTTTATTAAATTATTAACTTCTCTGATCTTTTCAGCAAACAGGCTATACGGTATTGTTACAAAAGGCTTCGATAGCAAAGAAGCGCGTATTATTGTGCTCGAAAAATTCCCGGTTGGACTTCAACAGGATCGCCAAAAAAAAAAACAAAAAAATTTCATTAACATGTATTTCCCTAGACCAAATTCTCAAGGCTATCAAACAAGGCGAATGCCTTAAAGACATGTGTAAGCTGTCACCTGCTCATCCTCCAGGAGGCGAAGAGGTAGGGCGTGGTGCAGGTTGGCAGGAAGGCGATCCACACGAACGTGATGAAGGTGATGTCGAAGTGGGCGCTGTTCTCGTACGTCTCGATCAGCGCCAGTTTCGCCACCCTGCAAGCAACGAGCACACCGCTCAGATCCGCTGGCTCTGAACTACCTATCTCCCTCTACTAACGCTGCATAGCTCCTCCGCTGGCTCTGAACTACCCGTCTCCCTCTACTAACGACGCTCAGATCCTCCGCTGGCTCTGAACTACCTATCTCCCTCTACTAACGTGGTCCTCAGCTGGCACGCCAAGGCAGCCCTGTGCACAGTACTTAGAAACACAATAGGTGAAGCAGACGCTTTATCCGCAAACTAAAGCTTCTCACGACCCCAAAATGGCATCTCTGGTCACCAAAATGTCGGCACTCCATTTGCCAATCAGCGTCTGGTAACTTACTTGCCATCCGGTGGCTTAAAAAATAGGAAATATTTTACACAACGTAAAAGTCGAACTGAAACAAGACCAAATTACAGCGCCTGGCGCAGCCAATCAGCGAATGGGTAGGCCCACATCAAAGGAACCGCGATGCCATTTCGCCTCTGTGTTTTAATCATATCTACTTTGTGGTTGCAGCGACCTATCGCAGTACAGTTAAGAACAAAAAATTGTTCGCTGCAACTGTGACTGAAAGGTTCAGTGACAAGAGGTAGGTGAATTTCACAAATATTTTCTGTGACAGGTTAGATTTCAAGGACATATTCTCTAGCGTTCCATAATACCTAGTTCTGACTCACTCTATTGAACTATTTAGCCAGTAGTTACCAGGAATAAATAATGCTACTGCATCTCGAGCAACCCAATTAAGACAACAGAAAAAGCCCAGCTCCATGGCAACAACCAATTAATAAACAATTTTTACTGGAATATATAAAAGTTGGAAATATTGGCCGCTACGAGATCCACACCTCTCTATTAATGACTAATATAACCTTTGTTGCTTCTAAGTTGTTTTCTTCTTACTGTGTAGTAATTTCTCCGTGGCTTCCTATTAAGGTAGTTTTATTTTACTTATGCCAGGCAGCGAACATAATATATATAAACTATTAAAGTAATCTATCCAAGCGTTCTCTCTCCACTAAACCTTGTCATTGGCTACACCGATGGTGTAGTGAAATATTAGGATGTGTTCTTGGAATTAATTTTGCTGTGGGGACAAGTAATTAAGAGAAAAATTACTGCGGGCGTGCGACACCGCAGACCTACATTGCCGTGAACTGCCGGAAGAAGATAACCTTGGCCTTCTTCAGTGTATGTTGTATGCGATCCTCTGCGTTCTGTGTTGCGNCGTGAACTGCCGGAAGAAGATAACCTTGGCCTTCTTCAGTGTATGTTGTATGCGATCCTCTGCGTTCTGTGTTGCGATATAGGTTTGCAACGGCGTAGGCTCGCTGTATCTTCTTCGTAGATAAGTCAAGATTTTCATGGAACCCTTTAAACCTGACTTAATGTATGGTTTGAGGTGTTACAAATAAGACATGCAATGACGCCTGCTGAGGCACATTTGTCCTTCACCGGTACGAGGAGTCAGCAGGCGAAGAAGGTGGCGTGCGATTCTCTTCAGAAGTACCACGTATGTAAAGGAGACGAATAAAATACGTTTCGAGGCAAGATGTGGCAAACTTGGTTGCACGCACTCTTTGAACGACTGTACCTGTCCTGGCTAGACTCCCTTAGGACACGCTAGAAATCTGCCATCCTGGGGGAGAATGCCTTGATAGAACGAGAAGAGGAAGGGAGCATACCCTATTACTCTCCCCTACCACTCTCCTAACTCCGGGGGGGGGGGGGGGGAGCTACGCCCACTTCTCCGCTCTCTGAAGGTATTCGCGTCCCGCCCAGGTGGACTAGCTACAGAACAAGTAAGCATACGGGGGATAAATTACGTGGCGGCTCCTTTGATGTGGCCTTACACTTTAACTGATTGGCTGCGCGGGGCCTTACACCCGATTGGCTACTGCATGCTGCAGAAGTTTCCCTATTGGCTGGGCTGGCGGCTAGCGAGTAAGCTACCAGGCTCTGATTATCGAACTGCGTTCCGGCATGTGTCTGGCCAGTGACGGCATCTTACAGGGGGAGTGATGGAGTTGGTATTCTCTGAGACCGAGTATGGAAATCTAGAGCGGACTGGGTGATATACCGCCTTCAGAAATTACATTTGACATCTTCGGTTGTAGTTCTTCAATTTGAAACCCGCAGTAAATCGTTCTTGGAGACCATAAACATTCTTTGTATTATATTGTATCGAACTAGCCTTGGAAGTGTTAAAAGTATGCGGCATTTTCTTGCGTTTGCGCTACAGTTAATTTGACAAGTGTCCGAAGAAATATAAGAAACTAATAGACCCTTAGAAATGGAAAGCCCTTCTGGTTATCAACCAAGTTAAAAAGGAAACTGTGTATATCGCTAATAATATGCATAGAAAATAAGATCACAAAGTATATAAGATCACCGAGGCGAAAAAGCTGCTTATACCGCGAACTCCAGCTGCACACGCCAGCAAAATGGCGTCACAAGCCAGCAATGTACTTAGGCTGCTGGCAATTGAACACGCAAAATTTTCTATACGTGTTTGTTAAGAGAGCAAGGATAAAATAACACTTACCATCTACACATCAACAGTTTGTACGTGAGAATGATATTTTCAAATTGTTTAGGTTGTGTCTGGCCAGCCTTAGAGAATTTTTGTACCTGCCACAAAGAAAGAACTGAATCACGTGCCACAAAATGTAGTTAGAGAGCCGACGAGAATGTGGCGAGGTGAGCATGGAGCAACGCCGGAATGCAAGGGCGGAGGAAATTGGAAATCCCCGAGAAAACTCGCGAAGCAGCGGTGGCTTCGTCCAGCTCGATTCCCACATACGAAAATCCACGAGTGACCCCGCTGGGAGCCGAACTCAGATTGCCTTTTCGGAATGCGAGCACACTAGTTGCTAGTGTGTTTAGACAATCGTGACAGTCCAACGCGCAAACTACTGTATTTATTACGACCCCCCCTCCTTGTTCCATGATAAATAATATTACATGAATGTTTCTTGCAAAACATTTTTACTTAACTATAACACATAAAACTTTTGCATTTATGTGGCGCAATGCCAGTCTTTATAATACACATTTCACCCATAGCAATAGAGGTTTTTTTAAAAATGTTTTTACCTTACTGCCTCCGATGGCATCACAAGTCAAATTTGCCTGTCAAACTGGCGATTCAAATATTATACGATTTATAATCATATGTGCCCGTGTCTCTATTGTACGAACGTTACCATATTTTAGCTTATTGATGTTATTTAATCGGCAGATGTTACTAACCAGAGAACAATACAGAAGCTAAACTACCAAGTATGACTCAGTTTATATCCACACGTAACAGGAAAACGAGTTCACCTTGCAGGACTGTGACTGCTTTGTAACAGTCTCAGACCAACGTTTATTTATGTTTTCAAGTGTTAAAATTATAAATATATTGATGCGTGCTGTAGATAAGTGGAAAACCCTTTTTTTTTCCTTATCACTACCAATAAAATGTACACTTAGAAAAAGGTTTTGTTGAACCAAGGAGAGTTTGTTTGACGCAACCAAATTAATTGTTTGCATAGGGGCAATTAAATATTTTGCTGTTGAAATAAAATTATTTAATTGTTCTCATTTGGCTGCCCCAAACAAATATTAGTATTGAACTTACGTACATTGAACAGTTCATGTCAATATAAAAACAATAGGAAGTCCGCCCGAGATTCGAACACAGATCGCCCACGCTAGAGCACCGGTTCTAGCGACATAAGCTAGAGTGACTACTGAGAGACCGAACATGTTTTTAAATACATACAATTAAAATACTGGACAACGTGCGCAAATACATATTTCAATTTTTACAGATTTACTTTCCAGTTTCCTGTTGCACTTCCATTATTTGGGTGTTCGCACCATTATTAAGCATCAATAATTTCACTAACAAACCATTACTATCCTAACTGTCTTACAAAAATGTAAACTAATTGTCGAGCTGTATTTTCGAACTAATACAATGAAATGAGTGGCCAAACTAATACATACAGCAGATTAAACAAAATATTGTGTTGTCTGTAAAATTTCTTTTGTCCCAACACTAAGTGTTTGTTTAATAAAGCGTGTGTTTTTTTAGTTGAAATAAATTAATTTTATTGTTTTTCGAGATTTGTTTACTTGACAACTATTTGGTTCGGGCAAGTAAATTTGTTTTCGGTCCTATACAAACCAACATTTCGTTGACTGTTCTCTCGGTGTAGGCTTATCGTAATATGAACCATTCACAACCCAGAAAGGTAGCTTTGTTTACGTCTATGACACCCATGGAGCGTCGTAATGTACAGTCCTGGCCAAAAATAACCTTCCTTTGAGTTACACAAATGTGCACGCTGGGTATAAACGTGTCGAAGTTACAGTGGAGGTATTACATTGAGAGAAAGGTTTTGTCCAGCCAACAAAACAATTATTGTTTGCCAAAAAATATATTTAGTTACCCCAACAAAGTATTTCGGTAAATAAACAAAACTTGGAAATAAACCAAATTAATTTTATATTCTAAGAAATTACGCGCTTGAATTAACAAGACCTCTTTGCTGGGCCAAAATAAGTTAAACTGCCAAGAAAAATATTTACTTGAATAAACTGTATATATTGCTTTGGCCACTTATGTGATTGTTAAAATAATACAGCTGTTCGGATAGTAACAGTGTTTGTTGGTAGATTTATTGATGCTGAAAGATTGTATAAACGTCCTAATAAAACAAGTTTAATAGGAAACTTAAATGTTAAGCTGTAAAACTTGATATATTTATCCGCGAACGTTGTCCAGTATTTCAAATTGTATATATTGAAAAACATTTCTACGTCGTCATTAGTCACTTAGATGAGTCGCAAACAAACTAGGGTTCAATCGCGTTCGTGTTCTCATTTTATTTTAATATTAACCGAGACTGTTTAATGTACGTAGAGCCAACAAATATTTTTTTTTGGGCGAGGAGGACTGGGGGCAACCAAATAAGAACAAGAAAATAATTTGGTTTCAACAACAAAATATGTCAATATACAAACGATTAATTTTCTTACGCCTAGCAAACTTTGTTTCATTCAACAAAGCCTTTTTCTCACTGTGTGGATTGCAAGGGCAAAATCACGCTTGCAGACGCTACACAAGGACTATTCATTTTGTTATCCCATTCTGCCTTTTACAAATAATTGCGAAGCTTAACGAGCAACTCTCCCTTGTCGCGAAGCTGTGGTTCACTAATAGAGTTGCCCGTTTGTTTACGTGAAGCAGTAATAAAGTTACTAACATATAATTCCATTACAAGTTTAGCCTTACTGGTAGTTACAGTTGTTGACGTTACGTTAAATAAAATTTTACTAAAAAATATTTAACCCTTAAACATATTATCCTGAGTAATCCCGTCCTCGTCTAACATTTTGCAGAACGGGCGGACTCAAGGTCGCTACTGTGCGAGTAGAGAAGCCTTCAACAATACCAACAACGCCTTTCCCTTGGCAATGCTGTTGGTCGTCGCTGACACACCAACTAAGTTATGATTGGTTGCTTGTTATGCCACGGATACGTTGAAACACTTTACACAGGTTACCAACAGTCAGTTGTTGTAACTAGGGCCAGTGACTTTTCGCGTAAAAATCGGAGCCCACAGTAGACTTCAATACTATATACACACCTCAGCTGTTGTTATACCTCTATTGGCTGCTGGTGCCGTGTCCGTCTTTGACCAAGCCACTCAGGACTAAGTAACTCCGACACTGAACCTTCGGGATTCGTGTGAAAAATGTTAACACGGGCCAGAAATGTTTTTTAGCAAATCAAAGAAGCTGGATGACCCTACAGTGCTTTGGACTGTATCTTGTCTCGAAATCTTTTCACAAAATATCACTGCCCCTAGTTGTAATACTTTCGTAAGTATATTTCGCACAAAAAATTCCTCTTTTGCAACATCTGGAAAGAGAATTTCATGTATACACTAAGTGGTTAAAAAAAATGGCTGATTAAATATGTTTTGTTTTAAAACCAGACAGCCAAGTCCGACACGCCTACACCACAACCAGCCTCCTGCCACTCACGTCACCAAGGCCAGCAGAGACGACATTTCCACTCTCTGCAAAAAGGGCGAGCGAGCGAAAGAGCCTTGGGGCTAATAAGGAAGCAAGCCATTAGAAAAAACAGCAAAATTCTCTTTTCCCCACGCAACTCAATTATTTACAAATTTTCTCTTTTTTTCCCCTCCTTCCGTTTGCTTAAATTTACATCTTTCTCCGGCTTACCTCTTTTGCGCGGCCAAGCAAATTGTTTTTGANATTTCCACTCTCTGCAAAAAGGGCGAGCGAGCGAAAGAGCCTTGGGGCTAATAAGGAAGCAAGCCATTAGAAAAAAACAGCAAAATTCTCTTTTCCCCACGCAACTCAATTATTTACAAATTTTCTCTTTTTTTCCCTCCTTCCGTTTGCTTAAATTTACATCTTTCTCCGGCTTACCTCTTTTGCGCGGCCAAGCAAATTGTTTTTGANTCCCTCCTTCCGTTTGCTTAAATTTACATCTTTCTCCGGCTTACCTCTTTTGCGCGGCCAAGCAAATTGTTTTTGATAATTTTATATTTTCCCAACAAATTTTACAGGCGATGGAAGGTTTTAGTTTATATTTAAAGAGCCTCGGGCTTTCTGAATACTCATTAATTCAGAAACGTGTTGATGGAGTACAGCACGAAGGGATGTCTTCTTTTAATGTTGCAGAATTTCCCGCTACGTCAATGCAAACTGTTTTATATTCATTTTTTCAGTCGATGCCATCATTAAGACGAAGTTGTTCTTTCTTTATTCCGTGGCGTGTTAAAAGTATTTTTTCAGTATTTCACTAACAATTAAGTATACCTCATTAGGTTAACACAGTTTTACCGCTCTCCGCAGAACGTACCACAAAGTGCCTTTAAAATATGTAAACTACATAAAATAAAATAATATTGTGTCTTCTTAAAATTACACTAAACTGGCCTAAACTGTTTAGTCGCAACATTATTTTATATTGGTAATAAATTATATTGAAATTATTATTTTTTGATTGTACGAAACTTAATATAAACATTGCGTTTCTGGTTTTTTTTTTTTTTTTTTTTTTTTTTTTTTTTTTTTTTTTTTTTTTTTTAAATTGTAACTATAAGAAAACGTGAATGTCATGTTTTTCTGTCGCCAAAATGTAATGCAACTAGTTACACAAATTTAATTTAAGTGTACAGTGTCCATTTAATTTGAACAATATTAATGTGTCTTAGGCTGTCACGAAGGTAGGGCAGCATTAAGCAGTGCAAACACGACTGACTTGGCATCGCACGCCTGTCACGTAGATGTCGAAGGAATTTACTTTCCAGGACGAACGCTGACAAAACCAGCTCGTGCTTGAACTTTGGAGATGAGGGAACAGGAAAACGAACACCGAACAGTCACCCAGGGAGACGCACAGGAAATAATAAAACACTTCAAGTTTCGACAAGTATGCCTGTCGCGTACAATAGCAACCGAGTATGAAATGTAACGACAACACGGCGCCCGCAGCGAGCCGCCAGGAGGTGGTAGTCCCTGGATGGAACTCGAGTGTAGAAAGGACTGTCTATTGACCTTGGCAGACAGCCGCCTTAAAGAAATGGCGCAGGTGCTGCGTCAACGCAAGCTCGTTTACGGAGATAGAACGTGCGAGATCGATTTCGATAGTCCCTTTGCTTGAAACAATTTCCCAAGTAAATAGCAGCGGTGAGATAAATATATGCCTCGCTGTTTTTCTCAGCGAGCGCGTGTCTTTAGAATATGGGATATTTTCTTAGGAAAGGTAAAACATTTGGGTCTAGAGTAAACTCATTGTAGTTGTAATGTGTAATGCATTTTAAAAATGCAATTAAAGAGACCCTTGCCAAGAGACGTTCAAAATTTAGAAATCCGTCCGTTGTAAAAAAAATTACTGAGAATTTTCTGTAGCGTTGTCTAAATTGTGTCTCCTGCAACAGTGAGAAATGAGAGGAACGAGTATATTGAAGACGTTTTTGTTATAAAAATATCAATACAATATTTTAAACTGTTATAGGTACAAAGAGAAGACATTGGTGAAATTACTGTGCAATGGATGACAGCAACTTCTCTTGAAACACATCGGTAGCCATTGCAACGCCTGCGCATAGATAAGACGAGATAGTGTATGTCTCGGCCGGTTTCTTCCTTATCGCTGCTTTGCTCATCACCTCAGAAGCCGAAAACACCGATTCTCACAGAAGTTGACAAGGAACAGGTTGTTTTAATTTTGCGATAATAATATGGTTTTTTCTTTGAAACCGTACCACTGGTACATTGGAGTTAATGAAAATATGTTTTTGGTAAATCGTAATGCAGTGCTACCAAATTATTATATTTCTGAGATCTTGAAAATGCTTATGTAGGTGCGCAAGTTTATATGTACAAACGTACAGTTAATATATATACGAATACTTTGTCAATAACATTTTAAATATTTGAATGCGTGAGCCCTCAACAACCTAGTTTAAATAAATGACGCTTATCTGTGATCATAGATTTTCTTTACGTTTGCAGTTATAAATGTTTTAAATTATTGATCATTCAAACGCACATGCTGCCGCTCGAACGGAATCAAAAAGTCTACTTCCGTTACATTCGTGTTAAAATCCCCAATTGCTGCAGCCAAACCGAAAATTTATAGGAATTAAAATGAATATAGAAAATTATCATTAGCTGAAACTACGTTATTATTACGTTAAGTTGAAGATCGTTCAAATATTCACATTTTAAACTGTAACTTTATGTCACTCAAAACCAATTGTGAATACCCTCCTGCGTGACCTATACCTGAACCTAATGGTAACGCCAATTTAATGCATAATTTGTAAGTTAACAGCAATATGAACAGTTCTTTAAAGGTGAAATGACAAACAAACAAATTGTCAGCTGCATCTATTTACCGACTCGCTATTTCACTTATTACGTAACGATAACGTGCAGTTTCAAATCTAGGCTGTGACGTACTCACCTAGGAGTAACACAACAACTTAATGTTGCGCATACATTTTTATAGAAATCGTATTTAAACGGCGTGGATACTATGAAAGCTGTTGTATTTCTCTAACCATTTCTACCTGCCATTTTCATTTCGTTGATGTGTGAATAATAAGATGTAATTACGCTTCTACCAGTAGACATCGCAGTAATATTGACACAGTTAGTATGTAGGTATCAGTGATATTAATTGTTTACGGGAAGGATTAACAAAATGTCTAGCGTAAAATAGTACTGGCAAAAAAAAAAAAGGAATTTTATATGAGAATGTTGGTTTGTAATTTTGAGTTTTATGAAGTACTTAATCATAACATTGTTTTGTTACCAACCTCGTTATGTTTCCATCACAGTAAACATCAGTGCGTCGGATACTAGCGGCAACAAAAGGATTTTTGCTACAAAACTAACGCTTAAGCTACTTTACAACTCCTGTGCATCGTAAAAACCATTCTTACTTCGATACAATCGCAGAGAACTTTCAGCAATTCTGGGACGACCAGCTGATGAAATTTCAAAATACAATACTTCGTCAATTGGTTTTAATAGCTAGAATCTCATTTTACGATATCGCAATAAGATTATAAAGAACACCAAGGTAGCATTAGTTATTAAAATGCATATATAACACAACTTACTGAACACCGTTGAAACCAGACCTTTAAATACAATTTCTCAGTTAATGGTGAACGCCTTATACAAGAGACAAAAGCGTTCCAGCAACAGAAGCGCGCCTTTCACATGTATCCAGTTAGTCACGAGAAAACCGACTGATAACGTTGATAAACATCACAAACACTTGCTTATATTTATGTTTTGCCTAGAAGCCGGTAAGTCACAGCGCCTAAATGTTAACAATTACGTTGTAATTCCTAGTCCATTCCTCGTTACGGATGAATATGGATTTTTTTTTNACAGCGCCTAAATGTTAACAATTACGTTGTAATTCCTAGTCCATTCCTCGTTACGGATGAATATGGATTTTTTTTTAAAATTTATGTTAGCTGTCTCTTGGTAGTATTACGAGATTATCGCAGTAGAAATTATAACAAAAACGATGTAATCTCTTATAAGTCTATATGGTTAGTGGAAAGCCCAATCAATTAATCTCCTACTTGGAAGTGCAAACAACGGGCTAATAATAAAAATATATTAAATTCCGTAACGGTAAATGTTTCTTAGCTTAGTCGCTNTGGAAGTGCAAACAACGGGCTAATAATAAAAATATATTAAATTCCGTAACGGTAAATGTTTCTTAGCTTAGTCGCTGGTATGGGTATTTCTTTTTTCGTTCGAAAAATCCCGGTTGAAAAAACATTTTCTACTCTCTTTTTTGGTAAATAAAGAAATTTTACATTCTGCTGGGGGCAGAATAGAGCGGGCGGGAGGATTTGTATTTTCTTTTCGAGTGTGACGAATTCCCAGAAAAAGAGAGAACAGATGGCAGAAATTTACATGTGAACTGATGTAACTTTACAGTTTCGCACACGAGACACGCGTGTGTTATGTATCAGCCGCCAGGGGTCACGTGATCTCTTTGCCATTCCTTAAAAAAATATTGAGATCGTTTGCAAGGCGATGTATCATATTACTACAACACCATTTTTATACTAGAAGAGAACGTCATCAACTATATATAATTGTGATAGACTACATTTTAAATAATTATCACACTCTAAAATTGAATCAGTGAGAATTGTAATGCTTGAAACAGTCAACAGCGCCTGACATATTCAACAATCATTTAGGTCTATTTAACTTATAAATTAGTGAAAAATGTCAGTTTTCGGAGTTTTTTTTCACTTAATGATGGAGTGACATTTTGTCTCTGATTCTTCAACCATTTCATACTCTGATTTTTAGTGATATATTTTTGACTGATGGATCAGTTAAACCATGTTTATCAAATTAAATAACAAACCGATAAAACCCATAATATAAATAAATGTCTTTTTAATGTGGTTTTCATATTTTATGATATAATTTTACCAGGTAACATGAAAAGTCGTGTTTAGTCTCGGTTATTCTTCTGCTATTTCGTTATCACGTTATCATAAAAGTTCTAGGTTCTGATGCTTTTGACTGCACTTAATGTGGTGAAGTATGTGCATTCATACGTACTGTTTGTATTAACAAACTCAGTGTTACCAATTGAACTAGAAACTAAAAGAAAAGTCATACAATTTAAAGTCAAATATATACAGGATGAGTATAAAAGAATTCCCCAACTTTGAAGGTCTATAATATCAAAATCAAACAACCTACAGCCTTGATTTACCAATCAAATGAACCGCGGAACCGTGAAGTTTGTACACCATACATTCACAAATGTTCAATGTGACCACCATGAGCGGCCCGAACGACATCTACGCGATAATCAAACTCGTTACACGCTCTTGTCAGCATGTCCGGTGTTACGGTTTGGATGGCGTTCGTAACTCTCGGTTTGAGGTGGTGAGGGGGTAGTGAGCTTGCGTTCGACACGTCAATGTGAAAGGGACGGTCTGATGTTTCCTTTATGTGCCCAAAAAAAGGTAGACGATGCCTTCATGTCTAAGCTGGTTTTTAGCGATGAAGCGACGTTCGATACAAATGGTAAGGTGAACCGGCACAACGTGCGGATATGAGGTCTGGAGCCTTCACATGAAACCAGCGAACACGAGCGCGCATTCCCCAAAGTGATCGTGTTTTGAGCTGTATCCCTTTCTTTTTTCACGAGCACACTGTTACTGGAATCCCTTATTTGGACATGCTTACAGAGTGGTTGCTTCCTCAGTTAGAAGAGGCGGCGGGGGACTTCATTTTCAGCAGGATGGTGCGCCACCCCATTGGCACATAGCTGTTCGCGGATACCTGAACGAGACGTAGCCGCAACGCTGGATTGGTCGAGGAGCCGCTGGTGACCAGGCTCTTCATCACTGGTATATAAAGGATCAAGTGTTTCGTCCACCATTGCCGGCTAACATTGACGACCTCAAAATGATAATTACGGACCCCATCTTAACCGTAACACCGGGACATGCCAACAAGAGCGTGTAACGAGTTTAATAACCGCGTAGATGTCGTTCGGGCCGCTCATGGTGGTCACACTGAACATTTATGAATATATCATAAAAAAAACTTCACGGTTCCACGGTTCATTTGATTGGTCAACCAAGGTTATATCTAGAGACCTGAAAAATTCGTGAGTTCAGTGACCTGCAGGCTAGGTCCTTCAGTTTTATGTACAGACATGCCGATGTCAAATGTGTATTGGTTGTCTGCTGTCACAGTGGAAGGCGCCGATTGGGCCACCGTTCTTCAGGAGGTGTCAAACACAATGTGGACCAATGGATAATGTTATACAGACACACGTGTGTTGAATTCTAGATTGTCCCAAAATGAATCTGCGAATTTTTCAGGTCTCTACTTATTACATACCGACTTCTGAAAAGTAGGTTATGCCAGTAATAACATGGGTCAGAATATACTGTCACAACTTGAAGAGGGGCGGGGGGATTAAGGTTTGTGATTTGGAGAATTACTGCACCTCAGAATGACGTTAAACGTCTGCATGGAACTGTACATCTTAGTAGCAGTTTCGCAACTTTATTGGTATATGAATGTTTGAGCCGGGGAAGTGTTACGTGCTGAAAGCAACAATGAACGACAGAAAATATAACATTTTTCTAAAACTTACCTCTGTTACGAAGTAAAATTTCTTTACTGTGAACAAAAGTAGTTCATAGAACATTTTCTTTTTTGCTATGAAGAAAGGTAATGTTGCCATAAAACAAAAACGTATAAAGAAAATATTTACCAGCAGCAAAAATATGTTTCTGTAACATTCTCTTTAAATTAAAAGAATATTTTGTTATTGTAAACAAAAGAGCCTGAAATAAATGGTTTTCATTATAGTACAGAAACTTTTGTAATGATTTTTCTTAGAGTGTACTCGCCTTAATCCTTCATTACCTTGGGGTGATGTATGTACTCAGAGGCAAAATTATAGGGTGGTTCTTTTGATGTAGGGGCTCCGGTGGTGTAGTGGTTAGACTACGTGCCTCCTTCCTAGGCGAACCGGGTTCAATTCCTTGCGGGTTCGCTCTCGGATTTTCGGTTGTGGGAATCGCGCCGGACGATGTCGCTGGTGTGTAGGTTTTCTTGGGTATGTCCCATTTCCCCCCACCCTTTAATTCCTGAGCTGCCCCATACTCACCACGCTCCACCATCATCGACTCTCAAGACCTCTATGTTAATGTCTTCACTTCCTTTTGTGCGGGTACACCCGTTCACTAATTGGCTGCGCTAGGCTCTGGAACGGGCCTTGTGTCTGGTTGGCTGTTGCATGCACTGAAAAGTAGTCTATTGGCTGGGCTTCCGGGTGGCAAGTTAAAGACCTGGCCCTGACTAGCTTTCTGACACACTGCTTAACAGTGACGCCATTTTGCTGGCGTTTGCGGTTGCAGTACACGGAATAAATGGCTGCATCATCTCTCCATTTTTTAATACTCCGCCACACAATGTTATGTTACATTCGCCGCACAAATTTGAACGATCACACATGTTATGTTGGTTAGGAAGAATGCCACATATTAACGTAAAAAGGATCTGTAATTTCTGACGTGCATAGCATAAAAGTTATTTCTACATAGATTACCTAACCATAACTAGAGAATGGAACATTTTGCGAATTCAATTTGAAACAAGCTGGACTTCAAACACATGTCTACTCCCGTTATGTTTGTCATTGGATAACAGTTTACTAGGCACGCCTAGGTGAACTCAGGGCCAATAGCAGACCTGCAATGAAGCAAACACCAACTCCTATGCCACCTGGTCCGAGATACACACAGCAGCAGCAGCCAATCAACACAAAGAAGAGTCTCGTAAACACATAGCACCGTGGGGTTTAACTTCAAGGCCGTTCCAAATGCGAAGTTTTCCTGACCCTGCCCTTAACAAATAAATACAATAAAACAAAATCGGATATTTTTTGTTGCCACAGAATACAATCCCATCCTTCGCTATTATGAACATTTCAACAGCCAGTGTGCATACCATTAGCATTTATAACAGTTTCAAGAGACCGTAGACCATTCCCCCAGTACGCCCTCGAATTCATTTCCCACCACTAACGACGTTTTATGATCGGCACATCGATATGCGCCCACATATGCTTAATTAGGTGCACATCAGGACTCTACGGTGGAGTACGAATCATTCGTGGAGCGTTGGATAGTAACCACGAAGGGCATTGCCGAGCTGGAGACGAAAGACTGTCAAGTCCCACTTTCTGCGTACTAGCGTGCAAATTACCGTGCGAAACCTCGATGTAGCTCCCATGGTCCACTGTACCTGGGACTTTGGAACTAAAGTACATCCCCAAAACATCACACGGAGAAAAAAGGTTTCTGTTGAATCAGACAAAGTTTGTTGGCGCAACCAATGTAATGTTTTCTTATTTAAACCTGATAATTTTGTTTTTCTTATTTGGTTGCTCGAAATGAAAATTTGTTTGGCTCTACATACATTAAACGGTTTCGGTTAATATAAAATCAAATGTAACCCCAAGCTTGATTCGAGCCTAGACCACTTGCGCCCGACCACTATGCCCCAGCCGCTTCAACTATAGTGATTACTGGGGAAATTGGAATGATTTTAAGTACACACAGGCAAATACTAGACAACATGCGCCAGTAAGCTTTTAGAGTTTTACACTTTTACTTTTTAGTTTGCTGTTGATCTTGTTTTACTAGGATGTATATACACCATTATTAAGCATCGACAAATATACTCAAAATCAATGTTACCAACCTATTTGTCACACAAAATATAAACTCTCGAGCCGTGTTTTTGAACAAGGGCAATCAAATGAGTGGCCAAACAAATACAGGACAAGACGAAAATAATGAAACAACTTCACACTGCTACCAAAACGTCACCGATTATGACAGCAGACCATGCAGGGGGTGGATGTAAAGAACAATTTTGGAAACTTTGTTTATCCTTCGCGTGGCAATGCTGTTTGACACTGACTGCTACGCCAGGATCGCCAGTGAATAAAAATGGCGAGTGACCAGCAGAAAGTACATTGTGTGTTAAAGTTAGCGAATACTGGTTCGATTACAGTTGCGCAAAACATTTCCGCGCGGGTATCGGCAGTAATCCACCATTTCGGAAGAACGTCTGCAGGTGGTGCTGACAGTTTGAATAGAGTGATTCTGTGTGTAGACAGATGAGCACCGGGTGGGCGCGCGTAAGAATGTAGCTGTCGACAGAATTAGGGAAGTGCTCGCAAGAAGTCTGCAAACATCTTCACGTCCGTCGTGCAAGTCGTGAACTGCAGCTGCCCCAGAAAACCGCATGGCGTGTTATTCGTCCGCGGCTGAAAAGTAAACCCCTCAAATTGCAGTTGGTGCAGCAAGCATAGAGAGAAAGTGACAAGAACTTACGATGCAATTTTTGTGTGGAAGTGCAAGACGGCATGGAGAACGATAATTACGTAGTTCGTATTGATTTCAGTGACTCGTGTATATGGAAAAGTGAATCGACATAATCTGAGAATATGGGGCACAGAGAATACACATATCACGATTGAGCATGTTCGAGATTCACCAAAGCTCATTGTGTTTTGTGCAATATCACAAAAATAAAGAGTATATTTCCAATTTTCCTTTATGGAGGATACCGTTACCTGGACAACTTATCCAAATATTACCTGCACCAACAATATGAGGCACCACCTCATTATCATCGCTGGGTTGGCCGCTGGAATGCCGATGATCTTCCATTTTAAAATTGGTCACCAAGGTCACCCGACCTTACGCCTTGTGATTTTTGTGTTTGGGGATATACGAAAGATGCTGTGGATGTTCCGCCCCTTCCAAAAGAACTGCCAGGATTACGAAGGCGAACTGTTGCCGCTTTCACATATGTAGATGCAAATGGCAAGAACTGAATTACGATTTGGACATATGCAGCAGGACAAGGGTACCAATATTAAATCTGTGTGACATTAATAAAAATGTCAATAAAATAAAATCTTCCAGAATTTTTCTTTACGTCCTACACAGCCTGCAAGATCTTCTGTCATGATCTGTTAAGCTTTGGTAACAGTGTGAAGTTGTGTCATTCTTTTTGACTTAACCTGTACATACAGTTGAATCAACTAAATATTTTGTTTACAATCTAATTCATTGTCGCCAAACACAGATGTTTTTTAATTTAAGCGTGTTATTTGTTTTATAAAAAATAATTATTTTGNTTTGGTAACAGTGTGAAGTTGTGTCATTCTTTTTGACTTAACCTGTACATACAGTTGAATCAACTAAATATTTTGTTAACAATCTAATTCATTGTCGCCAAACACAGATGTTTTTTAATTTAAGCGTGTTATTTGTTGTATAAAAAATAATTATTTTTTTACTCAACACAATATTGTGTTGGGCAACTAAATATATTTATTGCCGTATACAAATATTTTGTTGCCTGAAACAAAACTTTCCGCCAGTGTACACTATATGTTTGTTTAACACGCCGATACCAAAATTAAAATAGTTTCTAATAAATTATTTGGCTTTGTGGAGAAATTTAATTCATTTGGAAGATCTGAGGCATGGTTATACAAACAGAATATCGTTTGGATGAAAGTAAGACCACGCAAATACGTATTTTTAGTACACTAAAACAATTCTTTTTCTCATTGTGTAGCACCTCCTCCATTGTTATAAAGATAAATGTCGTATTTATTATCTTGTAAATATTATGTTGCATTTTCTTGGTAAAAAATTAATTTAATTTATTTGGATAGTTTTTTTAACACGAATTTTAGTGAATATTATTCTCAAAATGTTGGTTTATAGAAAGTATTATTGCACGTTTTAATTGCTTTTCTATTTCTCTTAATAATCAGTTTTTCTTATGGATGATGTAAAATAAATTCCTGAATATAATTTAAATTTAAAAAAATTCTGCCATTGTATAGTGCAGTAGTAGCAGGTAAGAGTGTGGTTTTGGAAGCGGTCAGAACTCACCGGAGCACCATGAGTGGACAGAGACATATGGCGTACACTGTCACCATGGAGATGAGGTACTTCTGGGTCCTCTTCTCCTTGCTCACGTCCAGCTCCGCCTCGTACAGGTCGAAGTTGCCGCACCTCTCGCCAGAGGCGCTGAACGAACCATTGTTGTCCTCGCTGCAACACAGCAACCAAACAACACCTCAGTTTACACAGGAACAGTTACGAGCCCAACACAGCAACGACGCAACACCCGAGTATACAATAATGCCATTCCGAACCGTAACACAATAACAATACCATAACTAATAATACATATGAGACTTTCATAACACCAACACAGCAACAATGCAACTATATGGAGGCTCAGTTCTCGACCCGAACACAGCAACCCGCACAAAAAACCGAGTATATAAATGCTCAGTTCCAACCCCCAACAAATTAACAACACAACACCTAAATATAGCGGCCCAGTTCCCAACCCCAACAAAGTAACCACACAACACCTGAGTTTATGGAGGCTCAGTTCCCGACCCGAAAACGGCAGTCACACAACACCTGAGTATATGGGCGCTGAGTTCCCAACCACAACAAAGCAACAATACAAAACATCGTATGCCATCTGACACCATGTAAATTGTGAAAACGACCTGGAAGCACAGACATATGCACGTGTGCAGTTACCTATCACCATGCAGGGGCAGACCTGTGAAAATGCTAACACAGCCCTTGCCATGCAAGAACAGATATTTTTTTTTTTAAACTTCGACAAGGTCAGCTGCCCCGCCTGTCCATGCATTCTCAAAAACTCAACTTCAGTAACCTAAATGAATAGAAAATGAAATGATAAATGTATTTCATTTCGAAAGTACATCATTTCAACTTATTTTTAAAAAGTAAAAATATACATAAAAAGAATTATGACTATATGAAAAATTTATTATTGGATGTCAATGACTATATGAAAAAAGTTCTTATTGCTAGTCTCTATAAGTCTCGGATAGAAAAAAAAACTGACATAAAGTAATTACTATGCATTAGAATAATCATGACAGAGTATATATTCGTACCCTGCACACTCTCATGCTATTTATTCTTTTAAACCCTTGTCCCAGCACATGTCCTGATAGCTGAGTGTTCTAAGGCTTCTGCATGCCGATCCAAGGTTCGGTAGTCCGATCCCACCCTTCTCCAGACGATATTATGAGCTCTGCGAAAATGAAAAAAAATCAGTGCCCCTAGTGACAAACTCTAGAACCAAAATGGTGGCCAAGTGAGAGCGACAACAGCGAATTCTAACTGCCATCTCCATAAACCAATATGGTAGTCAAACGATTGGCGCGCCCCTTAACAGCCAATGTAAACAAAATACAAGTGGAAACAAGATGGTGGATAAGATGGTAAATGCCAGAAAAAATATGGTGGACGGAAACAAGATGGCACCCGGAAACAAAATATTAGCCAGAAACAAAATGGCGGCGGAAAACAAGATATCAGATGGAAACAAGATGGTGGCTGGAAACAATATGGCGACTGTGACGTTATCCAAGAAGGTGGATCCAAGATGGCGGCGGATCCGATTATCCGCAGCCCCCAGTTCTTGTCCTCGGATCGGCCAAATCTAACTACTATTGTGCCTGTGGTTTCGTGACACGGTCTGCAGGACTGTGAGCCAATATAACACATGTATAAAGACACACAGCTAATCACGTACAACCTAGTGCGCAGTATAAAGTGCTTATCGTGAAGGTACCATGCAATGTACAAATGAAAGCACCTCGGGTATGTACACAACTGTCGAGTTTAGTCTGGCTGTCAGGTGAACTCACGACATTTCTGGGGTTCTAGAAAAAGGTTATTTATTGGCTTTGATCGACTGATGTTTAATATCTGTAAATAATTTGTTTACTTATATTGCACCGATGTGATTTGTGATATTTATTAAAGGATATTCTTGACATATATGTGAATTTGAATATAAAGGAAACTACCTAATCGCAATCTATTCCATCTTTTTTTGACCTCGCTGTTGACATAATTATTAGCCCTACGTTCCTGCCTACGTTTAAGCCAGTCTAGATTCAGTTATGTCTGTGGCTGTGTTGAACATCTCACGGCACTAAGTGGGAGATTAAACGACAGACAAGCAACACAAAAAAAAGTGTAAAAAGAGATAACTGCATTTACTTGACAAACCTTGTCAGTACGACATTATGAAATACTTTTCCAGAATTCTCCGCTGGCGTTTTTTCCTCCTGGTTAGACGTTACTCTCTGCACTTCTCTTCGTCTCGCTCGCGCATGAATATTCAGAGATTGAGGGACTACGTTGCAACCTGACGCAGCGGAAACTTTAAAACGGAGGGAACATAAAATGAACTATAAAGTCGGAGTCATCCTGCCCTCAAGCACGTTACTCGGAACAAGCTTCCAGCGAATTATTTTTTTTTTTTTGTAAAAAGAAAACTTTCAAGGTTTTTGGGGCTAGAAAGCTCCCATGTTTTCTACTAATCTAGTTTCAAACACACATTCTGAAATAAATTACACATTACTCAAGTTTACTACCTAGCTTGGAATTAAAATAAAATGTCCCCATAAAAAAATAATAAAAAGGCAAAATTCAAATAAAAGAAACGTAATTTTATCTTTTATTGAATCTCATTACATTTACGGCGAATGCATCCAGATGTTCAGTAGGGAGTATAGGTATACGATATGTAGAGGCTCATTTATATTTTAGTGTAGTTCCTACTTCGCCAGGCAGTTTTCAGTTGTTGTGGAAATTTACCACCAGTTCTGTGGTTCTCTAGGGAGCTTCTTCATAAAGAAGAATTCAGAGCTGTTATGCCACTCAAGTAATTAGGGATAACAAGTTATGATAGCTGATGGTGAGTAGCAGATACTTTACAGAATGCCAGTGTACGCTACCAGTATATCCAGGATACGTTGAATGAATGTGTATATGTAAGTAGGTTTCAACACCTCGTAGACAGCGAGGTCATTAGATCAGAGACGGACCAGGTTGTCGCGAGAAGCAGGAGTGGTAAAGAAACTAGCCATGGGTTTCAGGAAGAAACCATCCCAGCATTCACCTCGAGTGATTTCAGGAAACCATAGGAAACCGAAACCATGATGGCCGTACCAGGAATCGAACCCATGTCCCCCCGAATGTGAGTCCATTAATTTACCACTCCACCAACTGCCTTGGCGATGCATATAAAATTTTTTAATTGAGAAAAAATGGTTTTGTACCAATCAGCTTGTGAATTTCACTGACACATTAAATTCTATTCAATTCAGAGCTGCATGGCAAATACAAACATGCATTAATGTTTCTGCATTATCTTGAATGTTTTCAAAGTTCCCTGACGATAATCCTTCATCCGTTCTTGTATCTCGTCACAAACCCCAGTGTTGTTCGTAACAACTCGTCTGGGGTGAANTGACGATAATCCTTCATCCGTTCTTGTATCTCGTCACAAACCCCAGTGTTGTTCGTAACAACTCGTCTGGGGTGAAATCCAATAAATGTTGTTCGGTACCTACTGCGTCACTGTTCTCTAGACTCATAGTAGCTCTTAAATTCCATCCTTTAAGTCTGAGGGTGACTAGAATGTCTCTAAACCCTCCCGCGTCAAATGCATGACAGCACAGATATACGGCGTGTTCTCGTAAGCGTCTTACAAATGTTGCGACGTGATTCCATGTGAAAAATAAGGTAGACAAGTTATGTACGACTTGATGTCTATACGTGATTAAGGGCGATTTTCACCATCGAAAATGGGAACATATAAATACTTTGTTAAAAATAGCGGAATCATGAAAGAAAATTAATTCGCGCAATTTATCAGCAAGAAAAGACCATAAAACTCTGGAAAGATAACGTTAAATAACATCTCCAGTTACAAATAAAATACGGTCTACTGCGCTGAGCCCTGAGCGATTGCAGGAATTTCAAGACAGAATATCAGTTGCCGTGTACAAGTGTAGAAAATAGGATCCTTGTTGTAACACGCTCACCCATTGGCGAGAAAACTGCATCGGTTAACGTGTCTTTCAAATAAAATTTTCTCAAATATAAGGTTGATATTCCTGTTTACGTAATACTTCTAGCTTTGTTTGATTTAAAGAATCGAATTTTTACTTCTCTCTGAGCTCAAGTTCTATTCTCAACGGAGATGTGCCGGGTAGATTTGCGTGTATGACAATTTTCGGATGGATTACCTTGTGCGTAGTGAACGCTACCGTGCGAAGAAACATTTTTAAGGGTCCTCCCGATTTCTCCTACGTCTCACCATGCAAAACTATTCTCGTTCCTTGGTTTCTTTGTTGTTATTTTTAAATACAGGGTGTCCGAGTATATGCTGTTCGTGGTAAAGTGAGCACTATTGAGGTCCTAGTTACGTTTTCCTATCAGACATTTTTTTTGTCTTTCCACAAGTTTTTAAACTAAGTATTGCCATTTAAGTAATAAACACAGTGTATAAATTTCACCGGACTCGAAAGTTAACACCTATAGATACAATAAAATATATTTATTGACTATTATTCCAAATGAAAGGGCTTCAAAAAGAGCTCACTTTACCGTGAACAGCCTATACTCATAACATGCAGCCTCACTTTGGAAGTAGATACTTTCATCATTGCCTGTTGCTAAAAGTCACGGGATATTTTAATTTTGGAAGTAGTTAACAGGGTTAGGATAAATTTACACCAAAAACCTATTATTTTTAATTCAGTAGAGACATAACATGTCGTTTATTTTGAAATTAGAATGTCCTTTTCCTGCAATAACCACTCTAAAAATAAATTTAAAGCTGGGCAATTTTATTTGTTGAGAATTTAAAAACTTTTTACCTGGCGACCCATTAAGAAAGGTCAACATAAAAATATATGTTGTGTTTTGTGTGAAATTTTTTTTATATATTAGTTTTAGAATTTTTAAGCCATTTGACAATAACAAAGGGAAACACTATAAATAATTGGTTTATGATGGCAAAATTCCACCGTTGCCATTAGAGAAGCATAATCGAAGACTTGTTTCTTAGTCTGGCCTTTTACATGTTTGAAACAGAAACAGGCAGCTGGAATAACATTTCCTCAGATTGACTCTTAGATGTATGAAGACTCGATCTCGTGTCCTCCAGATTCATTATAAACGAAAAGTCGTAACATAAACTTCTCGGTTGGAAATCTTTAAGTTTTGATATGTGAAAGGATTTTTTTGTTATTAGAAAGTGAGAGTTACAAATTAACTTTTTGATTCAAAGCTTACCACGTTAGAAGGTTTGGTCATTAACGTACCGCCTTCTCTGTCATTGAGAAGCTTTAGATTTAACCTTTTTGCGAAAACCTTCAGAGATAGTACTTCAACAATTTTATCTTAAGGATACCTGCTAAACCATTAAAAAGAAATGTGTAAAATTGATTTTTATTTTTAGTTTATATTCTTAGCATGCCTTCTGAGACATTAGGAAGTAACATATGGAGGATTAACTACTCAGTTAAAATCTTCATATAGTATAATGTTCAACCTTCAGGAGTTCTGCTAGGCCGTTAAGAAATAACGGATTGATAATAAACTTCTCTAACAGTGCATATATTTGAAAGTTTCTAACTTCACTAGGCCTTGTGAGTTGTTATTGTAGACACTGAAAAAAATGCGAAAAAATTTTGCTCCAATGTATTTTCCAAAAAATTTAAGTATCCTGACCCTTTCATGATTATATAATGTAGTTTTAACTCGGCTAGGAACTTTGCAGACCAATCTTAAAGCTTCAGTCTCAGAGCATCAGAATTATCACTGGCAAAATATATATAAAGGTAACTCCATACCCACAATACAACCAAATATGAAAGAAAATTCTCTAAAGTGTGTCAAATACGTTGAAAAATTGGAAACGGTCAACTTTTCCTGAGATAAACCATCGTCTTTTGTCATCAGGGAATAACATTTGGAAAATTAACGACTCTCTAAAGACCTTTAGATATATCAACACTCTGAAAGATAAACGTAAGAGTCTATCTTGGGCCACACTAGTAAGGTTATTTGTCCTTGAAGATAAAACACACGTAAAGGCGTCTATTTCTCCGTTAGATTCTACGTTGATCTTACGTGAACACTATAGCAGATCGATTATATTTCGACTGTCGAAACGAACCAGATGAACTGTATATCTTTTAACACATAAGACTTATCTCTGAACTAAACTCACAACCAGCTGACCCGCTCACAGACAGACTGACAGCTAGTGATGAAACTCCTCAGCATGGAGAGCATTATTGTTGTAATCTGCAGCAATAGGGCGCTGATAAGAGGACATGCATGGGCCAAGAGATCTGGTGGCCAGTGGAGAGATTTGGGCTGCCCGAAACCTCGAGGTCATGAGAACCTCGAGAGCGAAGCGAGGTGAGTATGAAGCAGCGCCGGGATGCAAGGGTGGGGGAATCGGGAGATCTCGGAGAAAACCCACCGACGAGCGGCATCGTCCAGCACGATTCCCTCGTGCAAAAATCCAGGGAGAGACTCCATTGGGAATAGAACCCGGTGCGCTCTGGTGGGAGACGAGTACTCTGACCACTACACAACTGCAGTCCCCTATCTCCATACGAATACATAATTTAATGTGAATAACGTTTTGCATACTTTGCTCTTCAGTATTTAACTACAAAAGGTATGTAACATTTCCTGGAGCAAAGTTGGCTCTTGGGGGGTGGAAGGATGTCTTTCCCCTTCCCCCACATGCACCTGTAACCGCCTCTGGACTGTGTAAGCTTCGAGCATAATTATGGAGTGCTCACTGCCTATTGCTGCTGTATTTTATTTTGAGGCCGACATCTCAAACAGCTGACTAGTGGCATCATGGCACAGTCAAGCCATTTGCTACGTGGTTTAAATCACTAACTATGTCAAGTGTAAACAGTTTCTCATGAATTTGAAACAATATACGGCCCATTTCAACAAATTGTAGTATGTACGAGTGAATTATTTGTGAAATACGTTTGCATCGTTACATTAACATAAATATTTGTAAGTTACCTCTGTGTAAGACGGCTAGTTGAGGATGTAATTTTTTAATGACAAAAACATCTTACTCCTTACGTCCGTTCGGTGCCTATAGAGCCACAGTTGTAAATTTTTGTGTACAATTATCCTCACGTTTACATTTTGGTTTGTTGTTTTCTTTTGTCAAAGCAAATACGAATAGCCTTTTTAATAGTACACAATTCAATAAAGTGGCTGTTTATAATCAATTTCGATTTAGGTGAACTTAACCACTACCATCATGTTGCAATTCAAAAACGCCATTTTCTACATGTCAACACCACTACTCGTAAAAATGACAAACCTTTTTTAAATCCTTGGGAACATACATATGCAACGCATGAATTTACCTTTTTTTCTCTGCGGAAAAGCACTTTGACGCGTATACAACTAGCATTCCTCTAACCTTAGCTTAGCTTAGCTAACTATAACCTCGTCAGGTTTTACTGATGGGAGTTTTAAAACAAACTACGGTATTGAGGATCTAGGTACACACGATCGCAGTGTGTAAGGCGATGTTACCCGACCTGCAGTCCGCGCTGGCGGAGGAGCGAGAGCGCACGTGCCGAGTCCTGGCCTCGTACATCATGANGTGTTACCCGACCTGCAGTCCGCGCTGGCGGAGGAGCGAGAGCGCACGTGCCGAGTCCTGGCCTCGTACATCATGATGGCGGCAGGACCTTCCTGGACCTTCAGCTCCCGCGACGAGCGAGCGTACAGGTAGGAGATGACTGCCAGCGGCAGGACGTACCTACACACACACACACACACACACACCGTCAGTGTGCACGTCAGCTCTCTACACTGCACGTGAGCAGGACTGTCGCCGTGCGTCGATAACACATACACAGCCCCATGTGACGGCAGTAAGGCTCACCTTGCTATATGCTGCCCAGCGTCAAGTGAGCGCTATTGAAACATTTCAAACCACACTTTTCACGATCTGAGAGTTGCCAGCGTAACATTACTGTTGACACTGTTTATGACGTGAATTAATAATTATTATCTCTTTGGAAGCGTGGGTTGTTATGCTTACATATGGGTCGTGAGAGATAAAGTGTGTTTTGTTCAGAAGCGTAAGAAGCATTTACCTATTTCTTTAGAGTACTATTTTCTGCCAAAATATCCTTAGACTAGAAGTTCTAGAAATAACAATTACGTCGCGTGAATTTCACTGAGTTAAATATGGAGTTTGCTGTCCCATTACGGCATCCACCTTCTTTTGAAGACACTAGCGAAGAAACATTATTTAACCGCCAGTTTTCATTAGGTTCTCTGCAACGTATTGTAATGTCAGCAGCATCTCAGGTGTGAATTACTCAAACGAACAGTGTGGATTGTATATTACTCTACGTAGGAAAGAACATTTGAATCAGGAACTCTTAACTAGGCATTACTTTGCCAGAGAGATCGGCCAGTAATGAACACTGCACATTATAGTCAGTGTGTCCAGTGTGGCGTGAACCAATAGGAGAGTTGTGAATGGAAATACAGATACCAATAAAACTTATGATCACGGAGTCGTGAATAGAGGCGATTCATTCATAGCTTGTTTAAATTGTCGTTGTCAGTTATTATGCACCAGACTGAAGATATTAAAAAAATTAAATTTCATAACTATATGTATGCGTACATACCTGAAAAATTCGTGAGTTCATTGACCTGCAGGGTAGACCCTACAGTCANAAAATTCGTGAGTTCATTGACCTGCAGGGTAGACCCTACAGTCATATGTACAAATATGCCGATGTCAACTGTGTATTGGTTGTCTGCTGTTACAGGGGAAGGCGCCGATTGGGCCACCGTTCTTCAGGAGGTGTCGAACACCGTGTGGACCAATGGATAAGGTTATACAGACACACGTGTGTTGAATTCTAGTTTGTCCCAAAATGAATCCACGAATTTTTCAGGTCTCTATGTATGCGACACTAAATCTCCAGCAGGAAATAATCCAGTAAAGGTGGCAATTAATTCATAAATATATGTTATGCCCGACCACGAAAACCTTGAAAACAGAGGTGAAGCAGTTACTCGTACTAGGAACTCCAGCCGCGCTTGCCAGCAAAATGGCGTCACTGGCCAACAAAATGTCAGAACAGCGTTCGCCAAGCAGCGCTGCCTGGTAACTCGCTTGCCAGCCGGCAGCTCAGCCAATGGAGAACCTTTCGCAACACGCAATAGCGAATCAGACACGTCTCCCACTGCCAGAGCCTCGGTCAGCCAATCATAGGATCAGTACGCTCTTATAAATAGATTATCGAAGCTATTCTGCCTAGGTGTATTTAACTTCTTTGTTGTAAGACTATAATCCGTAGTTTCGTTAACATTGGTACAAGTAACATCAAGTGGAAAAACTGACCCCTGTTCCGGAAGTTCAGACATTGTTGCGCATCATTTAACCCTTACATTAATTAAATAATTCTGGTGTTGCAAATAATAAAATGTCTGATACGCGCTGTACTTATGATGACAAAGTTCATGTTTTGTTAATACAAAACATGAGACGTGCTTAGTGCAGGCGTGTTTAGTTGTCGCAGACATGAACTAGTTTTAACATTGCAGTTTCTGAGCGTTATGTGTACCGTTCGTCTGAGATCTTGATATTATATAAGATTACGGAATACCTGCTTATGTTGTCACTTCATTTAATATAATTTCCAAATTACTGGTTATTATGTTAAAAAATGCAGTATAATATTCGGTTAATTTGATAGTTTATTGACATAAAGATCATGTGTAAATATATTTAATTTGTTTCTAAACGATATTCAGTATTATAACTTTGTTTATTAGTATTCTTTACTTCCTTTAGGGTAATAAGTATTCAATGTTTATTAAAAAAATGCACGAAAAAAAAATACCAATTGTCTCTCGTATCGCCATCGTTGAATGGCGGAGAGATGTGGTGTGGTCAGACGACAGCCAATTAGAGTACAGATGACAACATAAGTAAGGCAGAAGAAAAACCAAACCTAAGTTATTCTAGCAGATATAATACCACGCATCACCTCCAAGGTTGGACGTGGGTAAAGTAATAATAAAGTTTTGACTATTTAATATTTAAAACAATTACTGCAAGATGTTTTTTAATGTGAATAATTATTAATTGAGAAGAAGGAATATTGTTTTTTTGTGTTTGAGAAGATAAAGATAAAAATTGTCGAAATTTTTTCGAGAAGACGAATTGAAGAATAAAATTAGTAAAAGGAATTTGGGCTTGTTGATTTTACATAATTTATTCACATCTGATTCTACTGAAATGTAACAACGGTGCCCATCGTGATAATTGTGTTGTGATTTAAAACTGCAATGTAACACAGTCATAACTTATAGCAGTAACATGTTTACTAAGAAGTTGCCGACAGGAAAGATGATTGGTTCCTGAGACTTGCAGAGTACAGCACCAACTGAATACTACAACTTTCCCGTGCAACACGTTGCCAATTGTCCCGCTGGGAATGGAAGGGTTAAGGGGTGGTAGGGCACTTCAGGACGAATATATCGATATAAGGAATACATGTCCGAGAACGCCCCCTTAGCTTTCTACAGGCGTCAGACAATGCGGGTCGCGCTCCGTTTGAATTTGGCGCGCTGCCTGGGCCAATCACATGCCAGCCGAGCGATGTACTTAGGTGTGTTGCGGGGCAAGGCGGAGCCACGCCGGCCTGCAGGTGGACAGCAGACGACAGTCCCCACTTGTGTTCAGTGATGAGTACGGGCAGTGATATTTCGCGAAAAGATTTCGAGACAAGACACAGTCCAAAGCACTGTAGGGTCGTCCAGCTTCTTTGATTGGCTAGAAAATGTTTTGACCCGTGTTAACAGTTCGCGCACGAATCACGAAGGTTCAGTGTCGGAGTTACTGAGTCCTGAGTGGCTTGGTCAAAGACGGACACGGCACCAGCAGCCAATGGAGGCGTAACAACAGCTGAGGTGTGTGTATAGTATTGAAGTCTACTGTGTGCGCCGATTTTTACGCGAAAAGTCACTGGCCCTGGTGATGAGTTGATTAGTGTCCGTGCAAGTGAGGATATGTGCCGTACATGTTTGCCGAGTTACCCGACATGGCGCACGTTTGCAGGTAGACGTTAGTAAGTTGCAGCTGCGGCGTCACGTACTACACACACACAGACGGCAGCCGAGTAGGAAAACATTCACACAGGTCTTTGAAAGCCGACATGCCGACAATGCCAACTCGGCATTCCATTGGCTGAGAGCCAACCAGTAATTAACTTTATTCAGTGAAGCAAGCGTAACAAATGTGGTGGGGACCTATATAAAAGTGGTAAGTGTTAACCATTCACAAACTACATCAATAGTAACCTTCACAAAGATGACTCACGTGTTGGATTTTGAAAACACCAGAAAGTGATTCCTTGCCGTCTAAAGTAAGACCATAATTATCCTTCGTGCGAAGCATGCCCTTGTCCTAGGATAAGGGGACCGAACGGGTTAAGCCGAGAGGAGAATGATTTCGGCTAGCACACTTTTAATTAATTTTATGGACAGAGGAATTTATCACGGCTATATGAATAAAATCCTGCCAGGGGAGCGGTGCAGTGCATTTTTACCGTAGAAGGTTGCTATGGTCAGGAGGAAGGTTTGACTGGAGGGGAAGGGGTTTGTAGGAATTGAGGGATGCGAAATGTCAGTCACTCCCGATAGAGGATAGGAGAGAGAGAGAGAGAGAGAGAGACAGAGAGAGAAAGAACAGTGCTAATGGCACGTTTGTCTGAGAGGAAATAAATAACGATGTGCCATCGCGCCTGTGTTCTCTCAGTCCCGAGGACAGCGGCTCTCTGGAATTGAATTGCACTCGTGATTGGTAGCTTCAGACAATGGCGAGGCACGCACACGCTAGTTGCGAATAAGCCTGGTTCACGTGCGGAAGCGTGTGGGTATCAAAATGAAAGAAAGCATGTTCAAGTTGCATCGTTTATGTAGGAAGCCATCCGCGAAGTGTAGGCGTGTATGAAATTGCCATATATTAATGCATGCAATGTACACAAGACCTTCAGCTAATAGAATAACATGAGACAAGAACCATATTAATTTTATTGTACTTAATGGAAGATTGTTGTTGTACATGTTTACGATTTTATGTTTTAAAAAACGCCCCTAAACTATGTTAAATACTGCTTAATGTAGGGGCAGCGGTGGCGTAGTGGCCAGGGCGCTCGCCTCCCACCACGGCGATCCAGGTTCGATCCCCGGCGGGTTCACTCTCGGATCTTCGCATGTGGGAATCGTGCTGGACGATG
>NQII01003876.1:13087-56605 GCA_002778355.1 Clitarchus hookeri | reverse complement strand
CAGTCTGTTTCATTTCTGTCATACTCGGGGATGACGGTCACCTACGGGTCCCAGCTGGAAAGACCGTCACTCGGAGGGTGTTGCCTTGCCCCGGGTGCACTCCCCACACGCCATTATTATTATTATTACTTATTGTACTTAATCAAAGATTGTATTTGTACATATTTATAATTTTATGTTTTAAAAAATGCCACTAAAATATGTTAAATGCTACTTAATGAATCACTACTTCACAAAGGCAAGTCAATTTCTGGTCGCGTGTCATTGGGTGAACACGAGACGAGCGACATTCTCTATGAGCCCCATTTGAATGCACACGGGAAGCAACCTGAAGAACGACAGCGGCATTTGAAAACTGCTCTGTAGAGCTTCTCAAAGCTTGGGGAAGAATTCAGAATCAGGCTCTGGTTCAAAGAAAATCAAATTTATATGTGTACAGTCATTTACGGAACTCTTTGTTGAATTACGACGAGGGACGCGTAGAGAGGCTGGGAACCGTGGCAGTATCCGCGGGTCTCTTGGCTTCTGACGGGGTCTGTACAATACAGAAAAATAAATATCTTGAAAGAGAAAAATGAATACGGCCATACTTAATAATACGTAATTATTTAATTCCTATGTAATGCATGAATGAGTAGTGAAAATCATGTTTAAATGGGTTTAATAAAATGAAAGTAAACTCTTTTTGAGTTTTACTGTGATTCCCTGTTTATTTGTTTGTCCGTGGGGCTCGCCATATGTCTCTGCGGCTCTGTTTACGATGTGCACACGTACATAATCACAGTGAAGGGTTAAAACGTTTATTTTAATACATCACATAAGATCCTTCACTAATTAAAAAGCTTTTAACAAGGAATGTGGAAAAGAACCGAACTGACTCGTGCTTTAGATATTGGCAAAAGCGTAGTTTCTCCAGCCAACTTATCATTCACAACAAACTAGTATATTTTATCTCTCAATGGTCGGATTATCAAATCCTAACACTGCAATTAGTTTTTGTAGAGCGATCACAAACAGTATGTTTTAAAGCATCAGAATCCTCGTTGGCCCAATGGAATGGGATGGTGGCTTCATGCAAGCATGGCAGCCAGTAAGAAAAGAAAACTGCCGGACCCGTGTATAGTATATGAAATCCCAAGGAAGTCAACTTTTTCTGTTAGAGACCATCTTCTCTAAATACACGTTGTGGTCTGAGGTACTAACACTCACCTTCGTCTGTGGTACTAGCACTCACCTTCGTCTGTGGTACTAACACTCGCCTTCGTCTGTGGTACTAACACTCACCTTCGTCTGTGGTACTAACACTCACCTTCACAATCAAAGGCTGCACGCGATCAAGTGAGCACTTTTGAAATCAACCTTAGAAACACTTCACTGCTCCTAGATTCACATATTTCAACGCGTGCACTGAGTGACATTGGCCCAGTAAAGTTGGTAACGATGGAGGGAAATTAGCTCCATATCTCAACGTCGAGAAAAAAGTGTTAGGTAACAATTTGTGATAAATTAAATTCTTTTTTTCGTTTCCTGTTATTTTAAAGCTCCAAAGTGTAAAAATAAGCAGATTTGTAAAATATTTACTTTTTAAAATAATTTCCCAGTTTCACTTTACCGACGCATAAATAAAATGATGAGGCCCATGGCGATGTTAAATTAACATAAGGCGGAAGAATACACAATGTGCATACAAGTAGATCTTAAGCAGGGCTTTCAAAAGTGCTCATTTTGCCGCGAGAATCTGTACATAGGTGTTATATAATAAATTTATTTGTTTTAATAGACAAAATTCCTTTATGTGCAGTTAATAGTATACAAATTAGTAAAGTCTCAATCTCAAGCTCGAACTAACGAAAAATATAAAAGCACTTTTTATGGCATGACAATGAATAAATACCACGCCGTGACAGATTCCCGTTCATTCGACTGATTGGGCAATCGGTAACTGCTTCTCACTGACTTCTCGTGACCAGTATTTCACTTACTGACTTCACGGGTTTTGGTTTATAGTGTAGTGACTCCGCCAGGCAGCCAAGTGGCTTCTTATTGCCACATCAGCCAATTTGGAAATGTCTACGTAACTTGATTGAAACCATCCTGCACTTAGATTATTTTGCGGAAAATCAGTGTCTCTATAAATGCAACTGATTCGTATGCATATCTATAAACAATCATTCCTCCATTATTTTGCGTCGTAAGACGACACCAGGCTAAACTTCGCCTTGCTTCGTTTACTCGATGAGTACAGAGGTTATTTGCTCATTGGCTGCTGCAGCAGTCGGAACTAACTCTCCTGTTCGGTTAGCCCACACAAAGTTCAGCTACCTAAGTGTGGAATGGTTCAGACTTCTCCAGGGCGTACCCACGCCTTACCTAGGATTCGAACCCAGAAGCTCCCGCACCGCAGAGTGTCGAACGAGCGCATGCCCAATGACGAGGAACACGACTTGTTGCATTTCAAAACACTATATTTCAGTTCCGCTTTCGTGTTCGGATAAGTAACGTGTCTCGCTTCTTAGGGGACAGCACACGAATCACGGATGTACACGATNCGCGAATCACAGATGTACACGATCGGAGCAAACTAATTGTGATTGGTTATTCAAGTATGTAAATATCTGTGTCAAATACACGTGGCCNCACGAATCACGGATGTACACGATCGGAGCAAACTAATTGTGATTGGTTATTCAAGTATGTAAATATCTGTGTCAAATACACGTGGCCAATAAGCAAAATAAAACGTCTGAAAAACCCGCAGTGCATTGAAATATAACAGGTACGGAGCCACCAGTTACTAGATACAGGGAAACTTCGCGTTTTAAAGGACCTGTAGTATAGACNCCAATAAGCAAAATAAAACGTCTGAAAAACCCGCAGTGCATTGAAATATAACAGGTACGGAGCCACCAGTTACTAGATACAGGGAAACTTCGCGTTTTAAAGGACCTGTAGTATAGACTCCACTGTCCTATGTATTATCGAACCTCAGCTTACTGTTCATTGGCTGCTGCCCCAGGGTGTAGTTAGTTTTACCTCCGACCAGTTGGAACGGAATTTGTTGCCTGTTTTCTTGCAGATCTGATGTGGGTTCAGATTTCACCTTGAAGTGCCTCATAAACGGTGGTCTAATTGCAAACATAACATAACTGTACATGTGTTTGAAGTCAGGTTTGCCCTGAAATGATTTTGGCGAAATTTTCCAGCCCCTAAAAACGACTTACGTGAAACTAGCATAAACCTGTGTAACACATGGCGTGTTACCAAATTAAAATATGAAAGGGTCGGGTCTCTACATACCTGATGCCAAACTAAATTCCAAAAGGCATCGTTTTCTATGCAAATATAATCAACGTCCTTGGTAAAAACCTCGCCGCTTGAACTCGGCGGCCACGGTAGTACTTCTGTAGGGGAGTCTGATCTACAATCAGCCCTGCTGGATGCTGCGATACGGAACCCGGACTCACGTGCAAGAGAGAACGCCATCGAGTGCTGTATCGCACGGCATTTCCAGACTAATTAAGCCTCGCGCGCGTAAACAACAGCGAGGGAAAGAAAAATCTGAAATGCAAATCCATCGTGCTTCCTCTTCGCCTCCTCTATTGGCCACATCTCCGGTTCTCCCGTTTTTCGCTCGCCCGCTTCCAGCGCTGGTTATTTTCCCACCTCGTGTTTGTCCGAGCAGAAGGGCTTTCGGCGTTTACAACCGCCGAAGCTCTCAGCCGCCGTAATCCGTGGCGTGGCGGCTTCACGCCAAGCGTATTACACGAGCGGACGGCAATCGTAAAAAATCTTTTCCCCCCATTTCGCGCTCGGAAACACAGTAATCAAAGAAAGTAAGACCGTCTGCACAATTCAACAGCACGCCTTCGTTTTTAACACCTCTGCTACTTTTATACAAACATTCTCGTCCTCGTTTTCTTCCGACGGTGTGTGGGGAAGGCTTAGGTACTTTAAGTACTTGTTCCAATATGTAAAACAAATTTTGCGTTTAATGAACGGTTATTTGGAAAATACTGTATGTGTGCCGGAAATGTTATTCTAGCACTGCATATAACGTGTTGTAAATTTATAACACATTGTTTTTATCTCGTGAGTAGTGTGCACGTATATACTCGGGTAAAAGTTTATATCTCAATTTATATGCTCTTAAATTCAAAACTTACACTTTAAGAGCTGTACTGTTTTGCTGCACTTTATTGAAATCCTAGTAAAAAATTACAAATTTTCAACATTTCGATTTTTAAGAGTGAAGCAGTCCTTTTTTAATATCTTCTCAAATGAACATGATGTATTGTAAAACTTGTCACCTCTGTCGCTACATATTAGGTAACTGGTATTCTCAGTTTCATATAGACTAACTTCAGTAAATTTTGACAGCTCTCGAAAAGAAGTGCGGCCACGATGTACCCTTCCCCTACAGCTGTTCAGCCAGCGAAAAAAAAATATTTGTAAACAAACTACGAATCCAATGGTAGGCATTGAAAGACTGAAAACTTTAGTCCAGTACTTACGCTACTGTAGCTGGTTGCCATTCTCGACTGTTTTTTTTTGTTATCACCACATAATATACCAGTTAGGGTTCTGTTTATATAATTGGTGGGGTGGGTACCTCTAACTTGACGTCTTTCGAGAGACGTGATTGTTTTGCGGTTATTCATAGTTATGAGAGAGTGACGACTGGAACTTACACGGTTTTGATGATGCAGTGGAAAATTTTGCAAATTCGGAAATATCATTTAATTTACCATAACTCTACGTTTTTAACTTCATTGAAGGAACTAAATGCTATAAATATGTCGCTGTTCGTACCAATACGAAAAAAAAACTCAACGCATAAAAACCTTTGCATTTTTTACATCATAAACTACACTAAAAGGGCATTTGTTTAGGCTATTTNAAAAACTCAACGCATAAAAACCTTTGCATTTTTTACATCATAAACTACACTAAAAGGGCATTTGTTTAGGCTATTTACATCTTAAAATCTCCCAAGAAGGACAACACGCATTAACTACGTCACTGTAATACCGATGTTGCGAAACGAAACCGTGTAATCTTTTCCAAAAAATTTAACTTCCTACGAAAACATTATCAAGAGTTTCAATAAAATAAANAAAACGAAACCGTGTAATCTTTTCCAAAAAATTTAACTTCCTACGAAAACATTATCAAGAGTTTCAATAAAATAAATTAGGGCTACACAAGGAATATTTAAAATGCCAAATACATTTCAAATATTTTAACAACAATTTAGGAAAAAATTATTTACAGAACACATAAACTTACAGTTCACTTCGTAATTCCTAAACACGTGGTGAGCTTTGGGTGATTACTTAACGAAAATCACCTTTGTCGGCCACTGACACGAAATAATACATTTGCTGACTTATTTGATTAACAAAACACTCTAGCTATTTATTGAAACCAAAAAATTTAAAATTTACAATGTAAATACTTTTTCGCTTGCGCTTCGCTATGGTCAAAGAAAATGGTGGACCACAGGCACAATAAACTCTTTTACAAAACGGCAGACACTTGCGTGTCGATAATTCATTTCACTACGGGAGACTGTTCTAAAATGGCACCTACGACGAACTTCATTTAATGAAACACGCTAATACAAACATAATTAATTGCATATATACTGCTCCGACACCACCAGAAAGGAAAACTCGCATATAGATAAATCATGATGGAAGAGAGCTAAATAGCAATGTCATTTTATAGGGCGGGCGAAGACCATAGACCAGACAGATTGCTGGAGACCTATCAAATAACCATAATGTTGGCATACTCTACCATAATATTTCTAAATATTTGAAAGCCCTCCTTCTATAACTCAGGAAAATTTTGCATTGTCTATGACCATAGTTTAAACATAAACTTGGAACTATCTTTAAATTTCGACATTTTTAATACCGAGTAATATCTTCTTCTGCAAACATCGCAAAGGCCACCATCAGCTGACATAGTACTTTGGAAATGGATGCGTTTGCTGTTTACATGATGCGCAGGTTGGTCACAACGTCTGTCGAATTTTACAGAAGTTATATGAAACAGAGAACACACATTCAACGCGGGTTTGAATCCCAGTGAATATTTGGATTTGTGTGTCTTTCTNAAGTTATATGAAACAGAGAACACACATTCAACGCGGGTTTGAATCCCAGTGAATATTTGGATTTGTGTGTCTTTCTGGAACTGTAAATTTTAGTGAACTGGGTATATAAACCACCGCTACATTAACCCACCGGCTTGAAACTAGGGATATCAATTAACTCAGTCATACCAAAATAAAATAATTTTTTTACATTCTGTTATTCAAAGTGTTTTATTACATACGTAGGTGTGAATGGTTTCCCACAAACTCGGCATANTATAACTGTAAATTTTAGTGAACTGGGTATATAAACCACCGCTACATTAACCCACCGGCTTGAAACTAGGGATATCAATTAACTCAGTCATACCAAAATAAAACAATTTTTTTACATTCTGTTATTCAAAGTGTTTTATTACATACGTAGGTGTGAATGGTTTCCCACAAACTCGGCATAATATGTACTAGATGAACAACAAATACTAACATGAGCATTTGTAACACAGTTTGTGGTCATGTAAGCAATTTAACATTCTTACCAAAGGGAAAATTTTGCTGTTTTTAAAAACTGAATTTATGCTTCACTTAAAAACTGGTAAACGTAAACAACCATTTTATGACTCAACTCATATCCTTCCAAACAATGTAAATAACAACGAAACAGGGAAATAATGCCCTGTGTAACTGCTGGTTAATTTACTTGTAGCATCGCCAAAATACAGTTGAAAACCTTACTTAAAATTCCCAAAAGGAGATTTTGAACACGGCATGAGAGCGCCTCCGCTTGCTAGACAAGTGCAAGAAGCCGTTTTAAACTCCGGAACAAAGACGCAATTCTTCGCTAAACACAATGCGACGCTCTTCTATGGAATACGTCTGGAGATGGTGACAATGCAATGACTGCCAGAGCGAACGTATTGTATGCGTGTCGTGAATGTAGACGAACCGAAGTTAGTGTTTCGTCTAGTGTACGAGCTCAGGCAGTGCAAAGGCATGCCGCTCAGTCCGAATTAATTTACGAGCATAGGTGTTGCAATTGTTCAGTTTGTTGATGCGCGCTGTACCTGTGTGGTGCGTGCTTATTGCAACCAGTGACCAACGTACTGCTTGTTCGTCGATCTCAGCGTTAACCGTACACAGGTGAGAGACGCGGAAACTTCAACAAATCAGATTTCTCACGAGGAGGACACTCGAAACTTCGGTCACTGGTTCCTTGTTACGTACAGTGCGCACAACGAATATCCTTCGTGTGCAACATATTCTCGAGCATGGGCACGGGGACTCAAACGCCTACGTGGGGCTTGAACTGCGCTTCAGAGTCTTCGACGTGCTCGTTGTTCCAAGAAACTATTAAAGGTGTGTCCAATGTGCTGGTCTTCGAGAGTAAAATACAGTTCTGAAAAGGGCTGACGAGTTATTTCAAGAAGTCACGCATATGAGAAACATATTTGAATATTCCAAAATGGCTAAAAAAGGCTTTTTCAAAATGCTTAATTTCAAAACACACCCGTCAGATCCGTTCAAAACTACTCAACGGCCCTGCAGTCAACCTTCCTGCAGACTTTCCACCAATAAAATAATAGGGTCACTGTTGAGAGTGCCATAGGTACACGCCGTGCGACGAGAACACTGCACATAATTTCAGAGCCTTGCGCTTAGCGGCGATGGCGCACTTGATGCGCGCGGCATTGTCGCCCTTATCGCTCACATGCTCCTCGGCCTTGAACGCGGAAAAATGCTCTAGGCAGGCGGGAGCCTTAAGGAGACTCGTCTGTCTGAATGCATCAAGACCGTTCCAGGCTCATCCCGCCATGTGTGAAGCAATGGACCAACATGACGTCACACAGTCAATAATTACACAGTTACTAAATGGCGTGGCGGTTCCTTTGATGTGGGCGTTCCTACTCTCTGGTTAGCTACGCGAGGCTCTGGAAGTCGGCCTTGTGTCTGTTTGGCTACTGCGTGCTGCGGAATGTTCGCTATTGGCTGTGCTGCCGTCTGGCGAGTAGGTTACCAGGCGCTGATTGGCTGACGGCGTCCCAATATCTTGGTGGCAAGCGGCAAGCTGACGTTCGCCGTAAAAGCTCTGTTTCGCCTCTAAGTACTCTGTAAATAAGTCAAGGGCTCGCCTGGTTGCCGCATGAAGTGCCTTAAAGGACGTTTGTAAAATACACCTTATTGAAAAGGGTTGGTTACGTTGCAGTAATGATAGAACAGAAAAATCGCTTAGTAAAATTTCCGTCTATAAGGGCAAGCCTACCGGCTGGCAGCTGACTATTTTTAATACGAAATCCCATGTTAAGGAAATTTAGCTTCAGTGCGTTCATTTTGAAGATAAGCCTTACAAACCCAACTTATTCTTCTCGAATTTTTTAAGAACTTTCCTACAGCGGAGATGTTTCCATTGAATGTTTGCGATGAATTTTTAAAATTTAAGTTTTACCAAAGTAACATACTGACTAACTATATCGAAAATATACCCTTTCATGCTAATTGTAGCCAACTGCCTAAGTGCTGCACAGGAACGTACTATTTGACCGGCACTGTACTCTAAGAAGTTCAGTGCCCAATTATTTTCCCTGGGAATAACTGATTCGGAAACTATGCTACTGCTCTACTTTACGATTGATTCATATCATTAATCACTTACCACAACGCGTACAGCTTACGTTTACGATAAAGAAGCAAGTTATTTGCCATCTTAACGTAAAGCACGCATAAATGATTTTCTTATTTGCAAAACCAGAAACAACAAATTTATGTGGGAATGAAACGACTAAAACGGTATGTTTATCTATATCTGAAAGGGCTAAGTTTGCGGAATTTTATGATTGACGATAGTGAAAGATAAGACTTAAGAAGATAGATGATGGGGGTTCTGGGTCACAGGCTGATTAACAACACAAAAAGGCGGAAATCCAAGATGCCATGGACTCCTACCCGCCAAAGCCTGCAACCTGTGACACCAGAACCCCAATTATCTATCCAATGAGTTCATTTTTTTAAATTCTTCTTCTCCGTTTTCAAAGCGCATTTTCGCTGTTCATGACTGTGACTTCGCTCTTAATAATCGTTTGCCAATTTACCACATCAGCGTATGTTTACTATTGAGGAAACGCGAATGGTGCTGTGTTTTCCAGACATGTATTTCGCATTCCCACGTTTTTTCAGGAAATATTCATATATGGTGCGAAGTTCCTCCCTAACCTTCAAAGTTGCTAGGTTAGGCTGAAGAGGTGGCAACGGGTATCCGGGATAGGATCCAGGATCATTCCGCCATCTTGGCAGGTGTGACCGGCGGCCATACTGGTGGGTGCCGTCTGCCATATTGGTAGGCATCACAATCAGGGCTTGATACATTATTGTAGGTTCGTCCCTCTATAATCTCTAGAAACTATTAATAAAAAAAATTATTTTAATAAAAATTTTTAATTTAAATCATTGGCCCGCTACCTTGGATGTTTAATAATGATATCGTTTTAGGGTGTCGCTGCAGATCAGAATTAAAACTAAACAAAAATATATTTTTTCATAAATCAAATAATTTCGGCTCGCTACCTCGGATATTTATTGATTATCTTAAACAAACAATTGAAGAGTATGTCGTCGCTGCAAATGCAGAAAAGTGATTGTCCTAGCAGACTGGAAATTGTAGGCACAAAGACTCTCAGTACACACGTGCGCGCGAGCTGACGAGAGCAGCTGCCACGAAGCATCAAGGCTGGGTGTCAGTCGTGAGTTATCCGTTACGAGCGGCGCTCGACTTCAGTCACGAACCTTCTGTACAGTTTCCATAACAAAGCACTGCTTGCGCAGAGAGCGGGTCGGGTGGTTATCGCTGCCGCAGCGACCCCGCGCGTGCTTTCCAGCGATGCAGTGTCTTATGTTACGCTGATATAGCAGCGCACAGCATTTCCATCTCCTCGCATGCAGTTGTGAGGAGCAGCGAGTGGGGCAACCCCTCTCTCCACACCTCACCTACCTTACGCCAACCTCACACAACCTCATCATACCCCTGGCACCCTCTCTCCCTTCTCCTTGGCATTTCCCCTCTCCAACACAACAAAATGAAAAAAAAAAAACATGTGCTGGTCTTGCGCAGAAGCCGCCTCTTGTCCTATTCCCAAACTCGACATTGGTCTCCCTTCCCTTCCCACCTCTCCCCAGACCCAAACACCTATTTAAAAAACCACATCTATGCACCGAACTATTTACCTATGTATCAATCCGCTACCAGTTCGTATTATTCACCTGCGTGTCATTTCGCTGCTAGATATTATTATGCAGTTGATTGGCGCCCCTCCTCCACCCTAGATCACAACAGCCAATAAAACCGCCTCATGCTTGAAGCGAAATAGTTCAAAGCGGGGAGGATGATGTGGGAGGGAAATGGTCCAGTGAGAAATACCATGTTAACTTATGAAAGGTCTGCTGAAGACTGACCTCGATCGAGGCAAATCACTGGCATGGTGGTAAGGGGTTCCAAACAATGGCTCTTCGAGTTAAGCTAGCCATTTGAAGTGCACTACACACCACGAGCCTCTAATGCATTACAACACGACTCTTACAACATGCCAGTTAGCCTGGAGGGGAGCTTCCCTCCCCCTTCCGGGTGGCAACATGTAAAGTAATTAAAGACAGCAGAACAATACCGCTTCACCACGGGCCCGTGCACCCAGAGAGAGACATAGAACACGCGCCACGCTGCCGGTCCGATGATTCCAACTAAGAGTCGGGGTGTTCATTTATCTGACCTCCACAATGTGAGCTATGGGAGCCGTATGGCTCCTGGTCTCACAGACATCGTTACCACTGGACGGTATTATGAGGACACAGCAGCGGTTCGCCAACATTCTGCTTGCTGTCACCAGCAACGCAACATCTGCCATCTGCCATCTTGAGCCGGTATTATTCTGCATTAGGGAGAGTAAGTACCTACTGTTTCTTAATGACCATAGCAGACACACAGCTGCCGCTGCAGTCCGTGCCGCCCGGACACGGAGGCCGTGCGCGGTTATATCACGAAGGCATGCGGGGGTCCACGATTGTAGTGCGCTGTCTGCAGCTGCGGCCTTGGATATAGTGCGTCAACTGTGTGTTTAAAACAAAATAATGAAATTTCAATTATTCACATGCCGAAGGAAAAAGAAGTCACTTACTAATGAGTAGGGCCAGTGACTTTTCGCGTAAAAATCGGAGCTCGCAGTTGACTTCAAAACTATATACACACCTCAGCTGCTGTTATACCTCCATTGGCTGCTGGTGCCGTGTCCGTCTTTGACCAAGCCACTCAGGACTAAGTAACTCCGACACTGAACCTCCGTGATTCGGGCGCAAGCGGTTAACACGGCCCAGAACGTTTTTTAGCTAGTCAAAGAAGATGGACTACCCTACAGTGCTCTGGACTGTATCTTGTCTCGAAATCTTTTCGCGAAATATCACTGCCCCTACTAACGAATGATAGGAATTAAATTTTTCTCGGTAAATCAATAATCGCCAACGATAATATGTAATAAATGTTATTTATAGCCAGGCACAATAATCTGCATGGCACTCCGATTTGCTGGCGCATAAACAAAAACATTATAAGAAAGTTTAATGCCGCATTACATACAGATGTGAGCTACAGGTATCGAGTTCCACGCCATAACGCCTGGCCGGCTTTAGACACGCCTTAGCGCAAGGTAGTTACATGCGGACTGTACCAGACATCCGTGGGCTGCACCGACATGACACCTATATCCGACTGGCACGAGGCAGTGAGGGGAGTGGGGGTGGGGCAGGGTCTGCATTCATCAGCTGTAGACGTGTCCAGTACAACGCTATGTGGCCATCAGCTGTAGACGTGTCCAGTACAACGCTATGTGGCCATCAGCTGTAGACGTGTCCAGTACAACGCTATGTGGCCATCAGCTGTAGACGTGTCCAGTACAACGCTATGTGGCTACTCCGCTGCCTGAGATTACCGCCGACAATGCCCCGCATTTGTAGAGACCTGACAGTTTCGCGAGTTCAATGACCTGCAGGCTAGACTCTACAGTCTCATGTACAAATTTGTCAACATCAACTGCACATTGGTTGTCTGCTGCCGCAGTGGAAGGCTACTATTGGGCCAGCGTTCTCCAGGAGGTGTCAAACACCGTCTGGACCAATGTCTAAATTTATATGAACACGCGTGTTTTGAATTCTATCTTGTCCCAAAATGAATCCACGAATACTTCAGGTATCTGCGCATTAGGTATTAGAAACGTAATTGTTATTGTGTGTCTCTAAGAAACAAATTCAATTTGGTATATGCATGTACTTACCCATGGTGAAGGAAAAAAATTGCGTTGAATAATTGTTATTCACAAACAGGTGGCAAAGCTCGAGGCACCGTACCCGCAGTGAATGTGGGTCGACACTCTNTCGAGGCACCGTACCCGCAGTGAATGTGGGTCGACACTCTAGATGTGCACACACATGTACCTGTATATAAAACATACAGATGCGTCCATCAAATAATGATATAAAAAATATTACTGTTGCGCCTGGAGTATGTTCGCTTATCTGTTTGCGAGCGTTTGAGAAAAAAAAGCATTTATTTCCGCCATTTATTGTTTAAAAAAATCACCCTTGAGCATAAGGCAACCTGCGCTTTATANGAAAAAAAAGCATTTATTTCCGCCATTTATTGTTTAAAAAAATCACCCTTGAGCATAAGGCAACCTGCGCTTTATAAATTAAATATATACATGTTATGTGTGTTAGTTGTAGGTATGTAGGTTGTATTAAATTCTTGTTTATAACTGGCAGTCGCCTGGAAAGAAACCTGCATCCAAATTGTTATTAAATATTGAGGGGCAGGAATAAAAAAATACGACGAGAACTAGGTTATATTAGACCTAATACCCCTAATACCGTCGCAAAGTTCAATACGAAATTCGGCATTATCGTGGGGCTGTTTCCACAATTGTTGGAAGCTTTTGGATCGGGTCTGCTGCTGCAGAATATCGACGCCAAACGTAAGATAGACTACATGTTTTGGGACGTTCCAAACTAACTGGCCGATATACTACGGCTTCTGGTCGCTTCGCAGTCTACGGGCAACGGGTCGCACACCAACTAGATTGTATCCAATATCGGAGAACGAGTCAAAGCTGGCTACATCGTGAGATTAAGAAATATGCAGTTTCTGGAGATTAGCACAGGTCGGCCAGAAGGAAGTATCCTCAGAGAAAGTACGTCATGAAAGGGCTGGACGATATTTCACAATCCAACCTGGTCGAAATGAAAAACTTTTCTAGTGCGAATAAAGGCCACTGCTACATTTTGACCACAATAGATAGACGCATTTTACAAGTATGCCTAGGCCAGACAACTCAAGTCGAAGAATGCATGTGACATCACCAACACCATGGCGCATGTGTTAAGAGAAGGACCTATACCGAAAAATGCCCACACCAATGATGGTAAAGAATATTTTAATGCTACTTTCCGTGCACTGATGAAAAGGTACAGAACAAATCACTATCCCACGCACTCTGGACTCAAGGCTAGCATCGTCGAGCATTTTCACCGGACTCTGAAAGCCAAATTTTGGCATGAGCTACTTCCGAAACTCCTCTGAGAGTGTAGTTCTACACTGCACTCGACCACTCGCATGAAGCTTTGAGATGTCGACGACGACTACCTGCTCCGGATCTTGTATGCTATTTCGACGAGGAGGGACACGCGCAAGCCTCAAGCCAAGCTCGGCGACCTGGTGCTCATCTCCAAACAGCGCGGCAATATCCACAAGGCCTACCGTCACAACTGGTCTGCAGAATTGTACAAGATGGTTCGCATACGACGTTAGTACCCATGCATGTATTACCTCGAGGATCTACACATCTTTGAAGGCCTTTACACATGGAGATCCATCTTACGAAGTTCCCCGACGTTTATTTGGTGGAAAAGGTGCTGAAAAGGCGTAATGGACGTGTGTATGTGNGATCCATCTTACGAAGTTCCCCGACGTTTATTTGGTGGAAAAGGTGCTGAAAAGGCGTAATGGACGTGTGTATGTGAGGTAGCTCGGACACTCGAAGCATGATTATTCCTGGGTCGATGACAAGACAATCTAAAATAGGAACTACGAATATTTTAAAGTAATGATATGCACATGCATTTTATTCTTGCCTGTGTTTATGTGCTGTATTGCAGGATAAAAAGCTAGCTAGCTTAATAAAAAAAAGCTAACATTGCTCTTCACATGCAGGTTGACTTAGTCTTTATCACACCAAGCAGGTGTGGAAATGGCATGGAAGCACGTGTGCAGTTACCTAACGCCACGCAGGTGCGGACCTGTGAAAATGTTAATATTACACTACCCCCCACCTATTCCCGTCCACCCCTCTCCACCCAACCTTGAATCCCGTGGAGACCGCCTGTGGCCCTGAACTTGAATACGGACGGTTATAACCGGTTTTATGGTTATTTTCGTTCGGTGATGCAGAGATCAAGGTCATTTCGCATGCACTTGCCTCGGAGGTCGACAACGTCCCCTCTTCCATCCCCGCAGTGGCGTATGGATGTAGGCCTGTTTAACAAGTGCCTTGCGAGCCTGCCCACGCAACCTGGTGGTTTAATTTTCATAAGACGAAGAGCTGAATACCACCTTTTTTTTCATTAAATTTTTTTTTTCGAGAACAAAAACGTGTTAATATTTGCATTACACTAAAAAAATTAATATATATATATATATCTTATCATTGACAAAACTCTTACCAGTAAAAGTGCGATTGGAACTTTTAGAAATCCGAAGTAGCAGGCCAAATTTATGTGTTTCTTATAAAATATATTTATTTATTTAATGGCATTCTGATTTGCAGTGACGCTCACAACCAATATATTAAGTGACAAGCCAATACTTTTAAATTTTTATATTAAAATTTTTATTAAAATAATGATTGTATTTAAATATTTTCTAGGAATGATGGAGGGGTGAACATCCAACATGGCATCGAACCCTGGCTGTGATGCATTTCAATATGGCGGTTGGCACAACCAAGATGGCACAACCAAGGTGCCTACCAAGATGGCGGACGGATCCTGGATCATATCCCGGATCCCGTTGCCACCACTTCGGCCTAGCATAACTACTCTTCTGTAGTAGCGACATACAATAGTACTTTCTATTTAGTGTTGTGATCGGGACACTGGTTTGGTAACACTTCCTGCAGGACTGTGAATTAGTAATACACGTGTATAAAGAGACCGAGAGAATCACAACAACCTTGTACGCAGTATAAAGAGTAGGGGCACCCGATTTTTGCGAAAATGTTTCCTGAATAGTTTCGGCTCTCAAGACCTAGATGTTAAGAGCCGCCCAAATCTCTTCACTCACTCCTGACTAGTTGCTCTTTAAAAAAACTTTATTTAATATCCACTTATATTGCAACAGGGGGTCCTTAGTGACCACCAGACCACTTTGTCACATGTATAAGACCCGCCCCCAACTCCACAACCACGCCATCCATGATACACATAAAGCGGAGGCGAAATAAATTATGAAAAAATTGAATCAATATCTGCACTTGATATTAAGTTAAAGTAAAAAGTAAAAAATATTAAGTTTCCTTTTTAATTTTAACTTTCAGGCACTCATCCTCTTTTTTTCTTCCTCCAAGCTGTTTTCAAATAATTGCCTATAGAAAATTTATGAAAATATTACATTACAACATTTAAATATAACAATTCCCAAAATTTTTTCAAAACATTATACACTTAAAGGGTTACGTAAAAAATGTGCAGTTAAAATAAGTATATGGTTACATAACTATGTACAGTTACCTAACTGGCACAATTTCCCCAATACATACTACATTCCAAATTTTACATGCCTCGCAAGTGAGACCTACCCCATAGTGTGACCTCCCTCGAGTTTCCGCCATAGCTTAGTTTGTCAGGACATTTATAGAGAATATTCTGCAACTGCCATCCTCCCCAAAGCTGTGAAGAACATCCTCGAAACGGAAGTCGATCTTCGTCCAAATCAGATTCAAAGGCGGCGCTGACGTCACAAGACGACCCCCCACCCCTCAGCCACTGCTATGTGGAAGGAAACGCCGCACACCCAGTATAGCTCCGGCCTTCGCCGAAACCACCAAGCACCAGCATGACGGGGTCTAACACTTCCTCGGGCTGCGGTCAACGGGCAACGTCTTCAACAACGCAAGTACCCATGATCGACGTGAGGTAGGGTTACTCCGTTACAATATGAAAGGATATTTTCCTATTACGGGTCTTAGGCGAATGCTCGCCAATCAGCGATGTTCACTACCATAGCAATCTAAATACTGATTGGCCAGTCAATAAAGGGAAGGTCAATCACGAAAGTGGATCTGAGTTGACGTAGGTTGGGGTAAACCTAGTCGTGGGTCTTTTCGCGAAAGAAAACCGTTGCCGTAGATATGCGCACATGACTATATGTATTTTAAAACACTTAAGCTGAAATCCACATTTGGGATTCGATAGTTTTCGTGTCACTCTTCTTAGGGGTCAGCCCACGAACCACAGACATACACAATCGAAGCAAACTATTTCTAATTTGACATATAGTAAGAAAATGTCTTTTGGCAAAGAAACGTTGTCAATAAGCAACATAAAACGTCTGGTATGTCCGTAGTGCATTGAAATCTAACAATCATCGAATTCCTTTCGAGCAAAAAAAAAGCCGCCGTTATTTACGGGTATAAACTTCCATTATGGAAAGTTACGGAAATTTTTTCGACAGTGTACTTAGGAACAGTTCGCCATCTCTGGCACATTAGTTTACGGCTTCAGGTGCTGAAAACAAGAAACTTCATGTTCCGCATTGTACTCGAGTCGACATAACACTTGTTTCGTTACAGCAACCAATGGGCTGTAGGCTATGTGTTAGGGTAAAGTAATGAGAACCCATCATAAACTTGAACAATAATATGGCTTACTAACCAGTTCCTCACAGGGAACATGGTTGGCCAGTGAGCCTCGTAATGTAAAGTACCAGGCAAAAACAACCTTCATCTGCTTTATGTACACAACTGTGTATGCTGGGAAGAATGGGCTAGGGAGTGTACATGAGTGAGTGAGTGAAGAGATTTGGGCGGCTCTTAACATCGAGGTCTTGAGAGCCGATGAGGGTGAAGTGAAATGAGTATGGAGCAGCTCTGGAATGAAAGAGCAGGGAAAACGGGAGATCCCCGAGGAAGGAACCACCGACCAACGGCATCGTCTGGCACGATTCCCTCTTGCGAAAATCCGGAGTGAACCGGCCAGGAATCGAACCCGGTTCGCCTTGGTGGGAGGCGAGCAGTCTAACCGCTCAGCCACCGCGGCCCCCGGCGTGTACGTGAGTGGAGTTTCTTTTATGCCCGCGCGTCAGACACTGGGAAATTTGAACTAACCAAATTGCCGACGGCCCACTGGAGACCAGCATCCTTGTCTTTCCGTAACTCCCTCCATCAACGTTGAACCTCGACAAGCCATCCAGAATAATTCGCAGTCCTGCCATGCTGTCCGCACGAAAATTACCTGCCTCCCGGCATCGACAATCAATAGCTAGCTTGGCTGGGCCCGGGCTCGGTCGTACACACAAGTCCTCTCGCTGCACTGATGAAGAGAACTCTGTAGTAGAACATTGTCTGTGTTCGCACGTATACGCGTACGTTACGTGAATAAATTTTCTGGGAAAAGGCATTTTTTTTTCCTTCAGAAAAGGTACAAACCAATATCATAATGCTGTGTTATTTGATTTTACGATATTAAGTGTAGTCAAAGAAAAAATAATCCATTAATGGTAAAAAAAAAAAACAATAGCATTTTAAGAGTTTGTTTACACAGTTATCTTCAGAAGTAGGAGAGAAAACCACAACTATACGTCTATAGTTAAATCTGTGTTTTTTTTAATCTCTTTTAATGAAGTCCCAATGTTACACATGTAATATGCAAAATACAGCTCAACGACGGAAACGCTGCAAGACGGTGCAGCGTCTTTCACGTAGGGGTGAGGGGGCGTTAGCCGCTCGTGCTAGTGTCGCCCTTATCACTGCCTCGCTTCTAAGTGTGTTGAACGTGAAAAACATCTTCAGGTACATAGGATCCTTATTTCTTGTCCCGGGTTCGAATACGTTATTTGGAAAACTCTATGATTTTTCATTTAACCTTCTAAACTGTAATTGAAATTTTTTATCTATGCGTAGTATATAGATCGTACAATACATCAGACTGCAGATATAGAAATGCTGCAGTACACAGTTCCATATTCACTACACTTGTAGATATTTCTTAAACAATAATATAGGAAAATTAAAAAGGTTGTATATGAAATATTGTACCTCTCATGCTTCCTCAGTTTAGGATGTTGAATTCGAAGTTCACTTAGCAACGCATTTAGTTTTCAGTTAACACATTGAGGACTTGGCATACTTACTGATATTCAAGACAAGTTATAAGTGAGTGACCTATATCCATCACTTTAGAAACACCAGTTACGTTTTCTGTATTTCCACTAACCACTGTCACACTGCCACACACCATATATCAAACTACACCGTAATGTACAACATTCGTTCATTAGTGGCCGGCTGTCAATCAATACAGTGCTGATTTCAAGACCTTGAAATAAAATGCGCTTTCTTACTTAGCTTGATTTACATTCCATCGTGTTCATTTGCGTAGTCATAAAAAACTGTAGTATCTTGTTCACAAAATTTGTTTGTTGTGGTGAATCGAAGTGTTCGTGTGAAATCGTGAACGGAAACTATGAAAACAGTGGATCTATATTCGTGCGATGTTTGCATTCGACTATCAAGATAATTCCAGATTTGCTTCGCCCGATCCACACTCGGGTATAGTACTCTAAATGTTAAGGAACTGGTTAACAGAATGTGCGCGTGTTTCTCTTGTTACTTGGGCGGTGAAAAGAAAATGAATAACTTGCGCGTAGTTTCTGCAAGAAAAATGTAATATCTCTTTATTTACTCGCACCCTTCATGAAAAAGTTCAGTTTAATAAATCTCATACTTTAATACAAACGAAATTAAAATAAGAATTTGGTTTAGGTGTCGTCGAAGTTGTGAGTTCGAACTTCAATCACACAACAAGNCTTCGATCACACGACATTTAATTTTTAAAATGTAATTTCCAATATGTAGCTTTGACACTAGGGCAATACAGTATGAACGGAACATTTGACGAGCTGCGATCTCGAGACGCTGGAGCTGAAACAATTCTGCGTATGAGACGCTTTTTATGAAAGCCACTTCGCCCACTCAGTCGCCGTCTCTACAATGGTAGACACGTTGAACGTGAGTGATATTTATGACAAGTACTGCACACAGCAAGGCATCAGCGTCCAGTCTACCTTGTAATTAACCTGTTTTGTGGAATTGCCTACACCTCTTCGACATGAATGGATAACCCGTTCGAACGTAGAGTACACAATTGTGTACATTACGAACGCACAGGCTCAGTGACCGATCATATTACCTCGGGTGTATGTTTCACAAGCCCTCTTACTGGTCTAAGTCATAATTAGTTAATACTACTCTAGCCGAACATTTAGCCTGCAGCTAATGGTAATAAAACAAGGGCTGTGTCAGCCTAAGTACAGCACGAATAATAAATTATTCTGTTTGCAACGTCTGAAATCGTAAATTAAAGTGGGTCTGAAAGTGTTAACACCACTATCGCCGTTGTTCTCTGGTTGCTAGACCAGTGCTGTACACAAGCACAGCAGATATAGTCCGTTCACTGCTACTTCCAACTTCTCTGAAGCCCTGGTATAGTTCTCCTTCCGGGATATTCCTCCGCCTGATGGAAACAAAGCTCGCCCGAGTCTAGAAAAATGCACCAAAGGGACAACGCGCCGTATTCGTGCGCTCTCAGTTATTGCATAAGAACTATTTCTCACTAGGCATTGCCAAAATACCTATTTTCTCACTTCTTTCATTTATATTAATTACAAGCAAATATAATAAAATTATATAATTTATAAATCAATAATAATTCAAATTTTAATTTACCAAAAAATAATGTACTTTAATATTAAAGAAGTAAAAAACGCTTGTGATACGTAACGTAATAAGGAAGCAACCAAACATGTCATGTAGAGACCTGCGAAATTGGCGTTATTTTTCTATGACAGGATAAACTGCACTGCTTTGTACATAAGTGAGCACAGTCAGAGGTTTTATTGGCCGCTAATCTTCAAGTGGAGTCAGCCTACCTGTCTGACTTCGTTAAAGGAGATTGGCCAGACCTCCGCTGAAGTGACGTTATTGGCTCGAGATTCCCGCGAAGTGTGCAACACATACTGCTGGCCTATGGCAGAAGTCGGGGCGAATGCACAGTAACTTGGAGTTCAGTCTGCCGTTAAATAATAAAGCTAATTCTGCACGGCTCTATGTATGTGCTACGAAGTTTTGAAGGTTTGAGTCGAAAAGTGTGAAGAAACCGAAAATACAATATACCAAAAAATTATGTGATTGCAACACTTGAAACTGATGAGTAACCGGACGGCTGACTAAATGGATCCACTGGCCAGCAACATGGCGGAACGNTAACACCACTATCGCCGTTGTTCTCTGGTTGCTAGACCAGTGCTGTACACAAGCACAGCAGATATAGTCCGTTCACGGCTACTTCCAACTTCTCTGAAGCCCTGGTATAGTTCTCCTTCCGGGATATTCCTCCGCCTGATGGAAACAAAGCTCGCCCGAGTCTAGAAAAATACACCAAAGGGACAAGGCACCGTATTCGTGCGCTCTCAGTTATTGCATAAGAACTATTTCTCACTAGGCATTGCCAAAATAGCTATTTTCTCACTTCTTTANTGCGCTCTCAGTTATTGCATAAGAACTATTTCTCACTAGGCATTGCCAAAATAGCTATTTTCTCACTTCTTTAATTTATATTAATTACAAGCAAATATAATAAAATTATATAATTTATAAATCAATAATAATTCAAATTTTAATTTAGCAAAAAATAATGTACTTTAATATTAAAGAAGTAAAAAACGCTTGTGATACGTAACGTTATAAGGAAACAACCAAACATGTAATGTAGAGACCTGCGAAATTGGCGTTATTTTTCTATGACAGGATAAACTGCACTGCTTTGTACATAAGTGAGCACNAATGTAGAGACCTGCGAAATTGGCGTTATTTTTCTATGACAGGATAAACTGCACTGCTTTGTACATAAGTGAGCACAGTCAGAGGTTTTATTGGCCGCTAATCTTCAAGTGGAGTCAGCCTACCTGTCTGACTTCGTTAAAGGAGATTGGCCAGACCTCCGCTGAAGTGACGTTATTGGCTCGAGATTCCCGCGAAGTGTGCAACACATACTGCTGGCCTATGGCAGAAGTCGGGGCGAATGCACAGTAACTTGGAGTTCAGTCTGCCGTTAAATAATAAAGATAATTCTGCACGGCTCTATGTATGTGCTACGAAGTTTTGAAGGTTTGAGTCGAAAAGTGTGAAGAAACCGAAAATATAATATAACAAAAAATTATGTCATTGCAACACTTGAAACTGATGAGTAACCGGACGGCTGACTAAATGGATCCACTGGCCAGCAACATGGCGGAACGCCGTTCGCCAATCAGCGCCTGGTAACTAACTCGCCAGCTGGCGAGCAAACCTGCAGGGAACCTTTGACAGTACGCAGTAGCCAATCTGACACGAAGTCCGGTTCTCAGAGCCTCGCAAAGCCAATTACACCGAAGGAAGCGCCATGCTATTTAGTCTCTGTGTTCTTATATCTTCTGTGATCGCATCGCAATGAGACGAAAGACAAGAAACAAATGACCGAGTCTCTAGTATACAGCAGACCTCGTATTTTGCTGGTGCAAGGTTAATTAATCCGCTAATTTTATTCCAGTGTTTCCAATGAAGTGTTGAATAAACAAGCTCACCACCATACTGCATGCATTAATTGTGTCCATGTAAGCTTATGTGAAAAAGAGGAGTCCTTCCTTGAACTCGAAATCCGTATAATGGCTATGTTTGAGAGAGATACATTAAGATATAGGTTAGATAATAAAAAAGTTGTCCTCTGTTTGAACGGAAGTACAATAGTTTGGTTGGATTATTAAGTGCATTAAGTAAGTCATCATTGCGTCTTGATAGTTTAAGTTAGTCCCGTATACATTTTTGCTTAAATATGGGGTTTATAAATTACACTAATACATGTGAGAGAATAAATATGTTTTTCCGTGTATACCCTTTTCTTGTACCTTTGAGTAAATTTATCAACTGTGTAATGTTTATTCTGCCTTGCCAGTGATGTTTCTGTAAGTAACCTAAATATTTTTATTTTAAACCCTCAAAGATNGTGTAATGTTTATTCTGCCTTGCCAGTGATGTTTCTGTAAGTAACCTAAATATTTTTATTTTAAACCCTCAAAGATAACAATGATTTTTAATTTCAACTAATGTCAAGGTAGTAATTTTTTGTTCTGGCAAGTACTCTATAACACCTAGCAGTAAGTCACACAATGTAGCCTATGAGAAGAGAGACTGAATTTGTATTGCACAAGCAGCGGCCAATTACAAAGANGTGTAATGTTTCTTCTGCCTTGCCAGTGATGTTTCTGTAAGTAACCTAAATATTTTTATTTTAAACCCTCAAAGATCACAATGATTTTTAATTTCAACTAATGTCAAGGTAGTAATTTTTTGTTCTGGCAAGTACTCTATAACACCTATNTTTTAATTTCAACTAATGTCAAGGTAGTAATTTTTTGTTCTGGCAAGTACTCTATAACACCTATCAGTAAGTCACACAATGTAGCCTATGAGAAGAGAGACTGAATTTGTATTGCACAAGCAGCGGCCAATTACAAAGATCCGATGTGTTAGCAGTAGTCACCAGTCCTACCACCAATATAAGCTATGTCCGTATTGGTGAAGGTGTCAGACCGCGTACAGCAACAACCATAAGTTTACGTATTCTTCATCATGCCGTCAATAAACGAGTGTATTCGCGATAAATTGCGTAAAAGATTTCAGAGCAAATAGAATACTAAGACAAAAAGTCTGCGAGGACATATAAATCAGTGTTTACATAAAAACGCCAACTCTATTACGGTGCGGACGGGTTCTCGTGAAGGGAGAGATAAGAGACAGTTTCTCTGTCGGGACGCCATAAGAGACGGCTCTCGTTTGGATTGCAGATCTGCCCTTCCTCATCTTCTTCCATGCTTGGAGTCTGCGTTGCAAAAAAGTGCGAGACTCTGCCAAAAAGACATTCCCACAAGTCCCAGGCAAACATCTCACCCGAGCAAATAAATAACACGCGACTACTTACGGAAAACGATACNTACATTCCCACAAGTCCCAGGCAAACATCTCACCCGAGCAAATAAATAACACGCGACTACTTACGGAAAACGATACTGCCATCTTTCTCCGGATAAATGTCCCGTCCCGGGAAGCCCTCAGTTTCGTCTTGTCCCCGGAGGGGAAAGGAGTTTTCCCTCGCGTGACAGTATCACAACCGGGAAATAAACTGTCAGTCTCGCAGCTGGGCGGGAAGTTATTCAATAAGCGCGAGCGTGAAGGATTTGCAGCTCTAGAGGTTTGACACGCCGAAGACTTCAGAGACGAGGTGCTGGGTCATCACAGAGTGATTGCTAGCGCCACCTGTTTTACTGCGAAACGATTCCACGTCTAGTTGTAGTCCAAACACCTTAGTTCAGAACCAGGATCGCAGTTGGATGATTATAACTGCACGCGTCTTAGGTGTCTGCCCGAGAATCACAGATGAGCAGTACCTTAGTAACCCAATTATGATTGGCCAGTCAAGAAAGAAAATGTCTTCTCACAGAGACACGACGACAATAATCCAAATAATACTTCTGGTGTGCCCGTGGGGCATTGAAATCCAGCATGCGCCAAAATCGTTTCGCGAAATCAGCATGCCTTAGTAATTACTGGCAATGTACGATTATAAAAAATTTAAATTTTACGAGTTGTTTAATATTTTTGTGCTGAATTTTAAATGTGTATTATCTGCTGGCTGTATAAAGTCGAGAACANATTTTACGAGTTGTTTAATATTTTTGTGCTGAATTTTAAATGTGTATTATCTGCTGGCTGTATAAAGTCGAGAACAGAATTATATTATATCAATAAGTTCCTGCCTTTTTTCATGCAGGAAATAACACGCAGTGCAAATTAGAAATAAAATTAATAAAAAACTCGTAAATTGTAAGTTTTCTATAATCAAACNATTTTACGAGTTGTTTAATATTTTTGTGCTGAATTTTAAATGTGTATTATCTGCTGGCTGTATAAAGTCGAGAACATAATTATATTATATCAATAAGTTCCTGCCTTTTTTCATGCTGGAAATAACACGCAGTGCAAATTAGAAATAAAATTAATAAAAAACTCGTAAATTGTAAGTTTTCTATAATCAAACATTTCCAATATTCCCCCCGAAACTGAAATTATGACACAAAGAAAGAAATTGTCTGCCAAAGGGGCAAAGCCGAGCTTTATGGCCACAGCCTGGTGAGGGGTGAGTTGGTGTGTGTGAGGCGAAACTCTATGAAGCGCTACGGACGACGTCTGCCGTCTCACGTAGAGCGATATCGCCTCTACGCGCTATGTTGTGAGCCCGCGGGCAGCGCTCCCGTCGCACAACTGGAACTATGGGACTTACAGCGGCGATCCTATCATTTCATTGGACGCGACGCTGTAGCGAGGGCCAATGCACTCCTCTATCGTAGTTTCGCATGAATCCGGTTCGTTAATTTTGAGAAACAGCAGCCTGGAAAATACCCTACACGAATAGTCAGAAATCTGTTTTCTATTATTTTCGTAGATGCGCATTTTAGGAGCAAGTTTACAGGATTCATAAGCAATGGGATTTTCAAGACACTGGAACGCTGGAATAATTATACGTATTCCGTGCATGCTTAATAATATCCTGCGACCTGATGTAATTAAATATCTACTTACCAGTCAGAATGCTAAAAGACAAGGGGTGAGAGAGCGATCTGTCACCTCTGGCATCAGGCGAGAAACTGTGCCGAGGGTGAAATATTGTTCGGACTTAAGTGGTGTGGTTAAGGGTAGGAGAATAAATACCGAATTTCAAAAATAATTTAATTAGCATTAAAACGAAAAACGTTTTTGATCGGCCTTAAATAAAGTGTTTAATACAAAAAATTATAAATTTCATAAATTATGCTTTTAGGTATACCGCTGATTGGACAAACATTTTTAAAAAAGATGAAAAATTACATGTTTTTTTTTGTTTCTATGAAACAAATGTGAGTGCCGACAGCTCACTTTGCTACTGAATCGACAAAATGAGCGGGAACCGGCATCTCGCCTGGCAAAGATATCGAGAATTTAACGACATATATGTGTTCAAAATAGAATTCAATATTATGGGTGCCTACAGCAGCACCTATACTTAAAAAATATAAGCAAATATGGCTGCTGCCTGGTGGCTAAATAGACAGTTCGCCTGGTGACTAAATCGGTAATTAATATACTAGCGCCTCTTAGGTGTTGAAAATAAAAACAAATTACAAGCGACGAAAACAAGATGGCGTGTTGAGCATAGGATAGAGATAACGCCAGTTCGCCTGATGGCTAAAGCAAGAATGAAGCACTTCCTGGCGGGTAATTTGGTAATTAATACACTAGCGTCACCTAGGTGTTGAAAATGTAAATATATGAAATCCAGCATGGCCACCTCCAGCAATGCACAAACAAATGACCAACGAAAAACCCACCGAGATGGCTACATGTTGCAGAATGAGCAATTGCGAGGGGTTGGAGTGAGTGGGGTAACTGGGCAATTAAATATAATGGAAGGGGGTGGTGCGAACGCGGCTAATTGGTAGAACGGAGGTGAGTTATTGGAGGTGGGAGTGGGGCAATTTGTAAATTAAATACATCGGAAAAGGGAGTGGGGGTGGAGGCCTGCTGACTAAACAGCCAATAGCAATTTGCGACGGTCAGTGGTCTGTTGGGTGATTGCTGTGGGGCAACCTTCGAAATTTAGGATTTTAAAAAAATAAAAAATAAAAATTATTTGTAATTTATTTTATTATTTTTTACTAATAGATTTTAATGTTTTTTTAAATTGATGTTATTTTTTATAATATTTTGTATTTTTTTAATTCTAAGGTAAAAGGTCACCGAGGCCAAGTTGAAAAGTCACCGGGGTAAAGGTCAAAGATCAAGGTCACATTGATCCAAGATAGCCGCTGACCGGAATGACAGAGCACGAACCGCTCCAACGCTCCGGTCCTAGGTCCCGATGTGCCAGATTCCCCATTATCCCTCTACTAATTGTAATTCATTTACAATTAATATAAGCAAAAACAGTAACAAAATAGGTGTGTTTGTAACGCCTCGTAAGAAACAGTAATTATGCAGAACATTATTAAGCTGAGTGCGCACGAATACAGTGCGTAGTACCTTTGGTTTAATTATCTGCACTCGGTTAATCTTTGTTTGCATGAGGTGGTGAAATATCCTGGAAGTATGGCATTAGCAGGGCTTTAGATAAGTTGGAATTGATCGTGAACGGACTGTACTCCCCGGAGAAGGTAAGAATTTCTCCTTCGCAACAATTTCCCGAGCAAGAAAATAAGCTGTCAGTCACACTGCGGAGTGAAATGTTATTTGATAAGCGCGAGCGTAAATAATTTGTCGCTCGAGCGGCTCCACACATTGCAGAGTATGCTGGTTGGAGTCGCTTCAGAGGCGAGACACGGTGCCACGAGCTAGTGCCGCAGGAAAGACGAACCGACCTTCTTTGTGCATTATTCGAAAGCGAAGCAGATTCAATTTTATCTTGACACGGACGCTTCGCCTCGCCTTCGCCCATCTTTCCCACGTGGAGTCTGTTACCGCCAAGAATGTTACGTCGTTGCCACAGAACAGGCAAGCGTACAGAATGATGTGGCGTGGCGTACCCATTCTCAGATTTCCTGCGCGAGGCTCTGGAAGTGTTCCACGTGTCTGATTGTCAGAGACGTGCAAATTCCGCTTTGTTGTTTAGCGGCAGACGGAATCCCAAGTTACCTTTGTTATGGTGTGATCAGGCCTTAGCTGAACGGCTTGTCTGATCACACCTTCAAACATTAAACCTGGAAACGAGCGGGATTGCAACGCCACCATTTGGTCTTCGATCCATGCGAAAGAAGACAGTTGCAGAAATCCCCTCCGCCGGTCACTGAGTGGGGCCGCAGAACCACGTGCTTGATATAGGCCGGCGTAACACCCGGAACGTCGCCTTTTCGTCGTTAGTCCTTTGGACGACCCGACCAGCGAAGCAGACCAGGAAGGTGGGCGTGTCCGGCCGTCGTTAACCGTCTCGCAGAATCAGCCTCTGGCTGCAACAAGGTGATGACTTTCCAGTTAGGTTTAAATAAAACGTCGCGAATTAAACATAATGACTAATCATATTAAATTAAATTTAAAGCTCCCCCGATTAATAGCCATTTAAATAGCAACTTTATAATCTTCATGTAATAAAATCACATCTGATACTGTTGTGCTCTTCCGAATCATGAGTTATTATTGAGCTACGTCCCTAAATACTTTCAAGTACGAATTGGCTGGAAAGCTAGTTCGTAACACCGCGCATTCGACGGACATCTACCACAGGCAGGCAGTGTGTCTGACACACGTCACGGGAATGTTGCGCTAATGACGTCACTTCAGTGGCCAATTCACGAGGTCAAGCAGGTAAGCGACTCCACTTAAAGGTTGACAGCCAATAACACCACCGACTGCACTCACTTACGTACAAGGCAGTGCAGTTTATCCTGTCACCGAAAGACAACGCGAATTTCGCAGGCCTCCACTGATTGGCTACTGCGTCTTGTGCAAGTATCCCTACTGGCTGGCCTGCCTTCCAGCCAGTTAGCTACCGGGCCGTGTTTGGAGAATGGCGTTCCCGACNGCGTGTCCGGCCGTCGTTAACCGTCTCGCAGAATCAGCCTCTGGCTGCAACAAGGTGATGACTTTCCAGTTAGGTTTAAATAAAACGTCGCGAATTAAACATAATGACTAATCATATTAAATTTAATTTAAAGCTCCCCCGATTAATAGTCATTTAAATAGCAACTTTATAATCTTCATGTAATAAAATCACATCTGATACTGTTGTGCTCTTCCGAATCATGAGTTATTATTGAGCTACGTCCCTAAATACTTTCAAGTACGAATTGGCTGGAAAGCTAGTTCGTAACAGCGCGCATTCGACGGACATCTACCACAGGCAGGCAGTGTGTCTGACACACGTCACGGGAATGTTGCGCTAATGACGTCACTTCAGTGGCCAATTCACGAGGTCAAGCAGGTAAGCGACTCCACTTAAAGGTTGACAGCCAATAACACCACCGACTGCACTCACTTACGTACAAGGCAGTGCAGTTTATCCTGTCACCGAAAGACAACGCGAATTTCGCAGGCCTCCACTGATTGGCTACTGCGTCTTGTGCAAGTATCCCTACTGGCTGGCCTGCCTTCCAGCCAGTTAGCTACCGGGCCGTGTTTGGAGAATGGCGTTCCCGACGTTTTGCTGGTTTGTGCCGCCATTTTGTTGGAGAGCGCGGCTCGAGTTCGCGAACTAAGCGTCTGCTGCACGTCTGCATTATCACCACGTGGTCTGGCTCCATGTTGTGGCTCATGTGGAGACTCCTGTCGACAGTTTGTCTATGTTCTCCTGACATGCCTTCCGAAATAAAAGAACCTCAGCTGTCTATCATCCTTGCTTCGCTTCGTGTCCACTGTTCCACCTCTTAATCAACGACATACTTCTAATAACGGTTCTGACATCAACCATTTATTATTTGGCTGTGCTAATCGCAGTAANCTCTTAATCAACGACATACTTCTAATAACGGTTCTGACATCAACCATTTATTATTTGGCTGTGCTAATCGCAGTAAAGTACTCCGATACTGAACGTCTGTGATTCGCGGACAGAACATTTGAGGCACGTGATATTTAAAATCGTCCAACCACGAAAGTGCATATGAACAAAAGTGTTTTTAGTAAAACTGTTCATGACATCTTTTCGCGGAAAACAACTGTCGGTACTGATTGGCTACTGCGTGCTGAGGAAGGTTCCCTATTGGCTGGCCTGCCGCCTGGCAACTAAGTCACCAGTAGGTGATTTGTGTACGGTATCCGACATGTTGGTTGCAAGTGATGCCATTTTGTTGGCCTGTGCGGCTGGAGCTCGCGGTGTGAGCGGTTATTTCATTTATGCATTCTTGAGTATTGTGTGACGATGACTGTAATCTATTCACAATTATATTTTGCAAGAGAGCTATTCCTTACTTGCCATTGTCAACCCATCTACTTCCTACATGTTTTAGTCTCATTAGTTATGAATGAATTATTATAATTTACACATAACATATAAGACGAAGTTGAATGTAACCAAAATAAGCCACTATTATTTAACATAAGTATGCAATGCTTGTGGTACATGGCATAACTAGAAAACAACCAAACTCGTTATGAATAGGGTGATTTTTCCAAGGTTTCATTCAAAAAGTCTGAGAAAAGCGTTGAATAGACTATTGAGTCTGTATAGGTCTGTGAATTCTATGCTGATGCCGCATTGATTCGTGATATACTCGGGACATTACTTAGTCATTATTTCTGGTTTATAAAATGCAAGTAGTTAATTTATTTTGTTATATTTTCTTCCTGCTGTACGTTCTATAGTTTTATGCTACAGTGGTCTTGCTTATTTTATTGTCTCCATTTTGAGGCGGAATTAGTCTATAAAATTGCACCGCTATTCATGTGGCCAAGCTACCACCCGTTGTATTGCTTCCAAGGGCAGGGGCGTATTTAATTAATTGCCAAAGAGATTGACCCGCCTCTGCCGCCCTTTCCTCTTCCTCTTGGTACGTTCCCTCTTCTCTTCCCTCTTTCCTTTTATCAGCAAGCCAATGACTGAATTCTTCAGACGTCTCTTCTGTAATTTCTCTACGCCATACCCACACTTCCTTGGAGACTTTCGCGCGTATCGTCTCGTGCACAATCGCTTCTTGGATTACATTTTTTCTTTGAGGACCTACTCTCCGAGGCCCTCAACTTTGCCGTAGACTTTTCAAAATGCAGATGTCAAACACGAGCTCACGCTCCGAACTCTTATCACTGTGCGGAAATGTCCGTATAAGCTCACGTTAATTTTCCACGGGAATGTATACATAGGGCTGCAGTTAGTATACGGAAACGCTATCAGTAAAGACGAAAGACCGAGCTGAGTTCAGTGAACATAAGCACGTGCCTCGACAAGCTGTCTACGAGTAACACTCCGCATTAACACCTAGCTAACGCTCGTGCACTCACTGTTATAGACTGCTCAGGTTTCACTCAGCCACATATAAAGTTTCAGCATCGCGACTCTTACCGCTCGCATGGCATTCTTGTGAATGTGAGGTGTAAATGTGTTATTTTCGGAAATGTGAAATGTATATTGGGGTGTTTTTTTTTTTCAAATTTTTATATTATTTGGGATTATCGTTTCTGCAGCAGTTAGGATATCCACGTTACTTAGGACTTATTCCTACAGACAGAAAAAAGTGGCAGGAGTTACCTTAAACATACAGAAATATGAGAAAACTCATATTGGAATGACGGCACATGAGACTCGTACCTGTTAGGATGCTAGCGATCACCCTGGAGGGGAGTGGGGGCGAGAGGGAGAACAGGAAGCATATGCGAAAAAAAACTCGAGGGATAGAATGTGGCAGACGAGAGAAACTGGTATGAATATGAGAAAAACCTCCAAATTGAATGCAAGAGCATGATGTGCCGAGGTGGAGTGATGGAGCAGGAGGGTAAACAGGGAAATCCAAGATGATCGGTGCTGGCGAGGTATGGCAGAGCAGGAGGTTTCCATGTGACGTCATGCAAGATGGCATATAGCTTGTCGCTTGTCCCAACCCCCACCTCCTGGGTCAGAACTCCCTATTATGTGAAAAACATCCACATAATAGGTTTATGTTAAAAAACCTAATATAATAATACATCTTTGAAAGAAAGACTAACCACATGTCTTGTCAATAATAAAAAAAAAGCCTTTCGGTATAAACAGCAACGAAGGTAATTTTGCGCCATTGACAGAACGAATGTGTAAAGCTTATTAGCGTTTTCCACAAAATTCCAGATGCTTTTAGTTTTAAAATAAACTTGCTCAAAACGTATTCTCTATTTTCTCATTTCAACAAACTGGCCGCAGTTACTGTAAAATTTACTAAAATGCATTTCGTTATGTTAGCATAATTTTATAGAAAATCATGATAGTCTAGAAAGACTATCATGCTCAGTATAACATTTCATAAAAAAATATTTAATTGGGAATTACAATACATCTTACAACGTGCACACTCCGTATTATTAATTTTCAAAGAATGAAAAAAAAATAAAACTAAATGAGTTACAAAAAAAATAACAATTAACAATTTCTGTAGTCTCCGGGGTATTTGCACGTCCGTTAATTATTATTTACTTAATAATAGGATATGTAAATGTAGAATACATAACCATTTAANTATCCACGTTACTTAGGACTTATTCCTACAGACAGAAAAAAGTGGCAGGAGTTACCTTAAACATACAGAAATATGATAAATCTCATATTGGAATGACGGCACATGAGACTCGTACCTGTTAGGATGCTAGCGATCACCCTGGAGGGGAGTGGGGGCGAGAGGGAGAACAGGAAGCATATGCGAAAAAAAACTCGAGGGATAGAATGTGGCAGACGAGAGAAACTGGTTTGAATATGAGAAAAAACCCTAAATTGAATGCAAGAGCATGATGTGCCGAGGTGGAGTGATGGAGCAGGAGGGTAAACAGGGAAATCCAAGATGATCGGTGCTGGCGAGGTATGGCAGAGCAGGAGGTTTCCATGTGACGTCATGCAAGATGGCATATAGCTTGTCGCTTGTCCCAACCCCCACCTCCTGGGTCAGAACTCCCTATTATGTGAAAAACATCCACATAATAGGTTTATGTTAAAAAACCTAATATAATAATACATCTTTGAAAGAAAGACTAACCACATGTCTTGTCAATAATAAAAAAAAGCCTTTCGGTATAAACAGCAATGAAGGTAATTTTGCGCCATTGACAGAACGAATGTGTAAAGCTTATTAGCGTTTTCCACAAAATTCCAGATGCTTTTAGTTTTAAAATAAACTTGCTCAAAACGTATTCTCTATTTTCTCATTTCAACAAACTGGCCGCAGTTACTGTAAAATTTACTAAAATGCATTTCGTTATGTTAGCATAATTTTATAGAAAATCATGATAGTCTAGAAAGACTATCATGCTCAGTATAACATTTCATAAAAAAATATTTAATTGGGAATTACAATACATCTTACAACGTGCACACTCCGTATTATTAATTTTCAAAGAATGAAAAAAAATAAAACTAAATGAGTTACAAAAAAAATAACAATTAACAATTTCTGTAGTCTCTGGGGTATTTGCACGTCCGTTAATTATTATTTACTTAATAATAGGATATGTAAATGTAGAATACATAACCATTTAAACAGAATAAATAATTTCCGAACTTAATAATTTTTTTGCGAAGCTAAGTAACTCCGATACTGAACCATCGTGATTCGTGCGCAAACGGGTAACACGGGCCAGAACATTTTTTAGCCAATCATAGAAGCTAGATGACCCTACAGTGCTTTGGACTGTATCTTGTCTCGAAATCTTTTCGCGAAATATCACTGCCCCTAGTTATACATAGTTAGTATTTTCTGTGTCAATATGAATTCGAAAACCCGCTAATACTCAGCAATGACATGCAACTAAAGGAGTAAATGGAATGGCACAAGGCAACGCAGTTAGATACATTCACGGTATATACTGTGTGAGCAACAATCATCCTCTATTACTAATCGCCTCCCACCAATTCGAACCAGGTTCGATTTCCGGCAGGGTCATTCGCTGAATTTCACACGTGGGAATCGTGCCCGACGATGCCACTNCATACTCACCTTGCTTCGCCCTCATTGGCTCTCAAGACCACGCTGTTAAGAGCCGCCCAAATCTCTCCACTACACTTATATCCATAAATTCGCAAAATACCCTGTTTCCGAAATATGATGGTAAATTTTTGTTGCTACTCCTATCTGCTAAATACTCTGAGATTTAAAAAAGAATTCATCCTGTATATTCGGGAATTTTACCTACCACGTAAGTCCGCCTACCTATTTCATCGCATGTGATGTATTTTCCAAACAAGTAAATAAATCTCTTTGTATGGCTACAAAACCATAAATTCCACGACTTTTAAGGAGTCCACTTGGTACATTTATTGATTCTGCGTCAATGAAAGAACCATTGTCTTAAATTTTGCTGCTTGGGCTTATTTTTTGTTTTTTTAAGGTTCCGTCATTGCCTTATAATAATCGTACGCTTGTTAACTAAACTATGATCTAATAATTAGGGACATCCGAATTTCGCGGAAAAGATTTCACAACCGATTGTGTTTCATATCACTTTAGCTCAGATCCACTTGTGTGATTGGGTGACATATGTGTTACGCGTCTTAAGTGTCTGCTAACGAATCAGAGACGTGCAGTATCGGAGTAACTTAATTCTGATTGGCCAGTCAACTAAGAGAATGTCTTCTCACAGGCACACACCGCCAATAAGCAAAAGGAAACTGCTGGCACGCTCGTAGGGTACATAGACATCTAGCACGCGCGGAAATATTTCCGCGAAGTTCGGAATTTTACGTGAGTAGGCAATATTTCGAACACTGGCCTGTCAGTAAATAAGCTCGGACATTTTTACAAACTTCATTTCTTACATACAGATTTTTCCATCATTTCCCATTTTTTTTTCCACTCAGAATGAAGTTGCAAGTAAATCTTCTTTTCCTAGTTTTCTTCTTTTCATGAATATCTATTTCACTGAAATGGGGAAAAATCCGAGGAAAAGCTACGTAATTTTTTTCCTTGTGATTTTTCCCATTGCACAAACTTTTCAATTTCAACGAGCTACTCAGAATATATATTTTCATATATTTTCTTTTTTTATTTATTTTCAAGGAAGGCAATTTTTTTTTCTATAAAAATTATTTCGTTAGAGATCACACAAGAGAAGTCTGAAAGAGATTTGTCATATCAAATGTTGTTCCGAGAAATGCATGGAAATATCTCATGTTTTCTTATTTTCAGATTACTAGCTTGTTATATTATTATCTGCGAGGGACATACTTACAAGGTCTCCAGCAGTTCGAAAAATGTACATCCCAGGATAAGTATCTACTATAGTGAAGGAAAATATCATTGCGGTGCCTTTGATGTATGTGCCAATGGTTCGCTGATGCCGGAGTGATTGTTTGCAAAAGGGCGTCGTGCTTGATTGGCTGCGACACGCAACAGAAGACACTCCATTAGCTCTCACAGCGCCGGGCAAGATCTTCTCCACGTGAACAAACTGCCATATTTTTGTCACGGACTGCGGTATTTTCGAGATAAACGAGCAGATTCGCTATTTCATACTTGGATTGTTCTGTGGATGTATTGATTACAGTCGTGCGCGATTTAGTCGCAATATCTTCAGAACTCGGTCACTTCTGTTTGCAGGGTTTAGACAGAATGTTAAAATCGTACTGAGAAACTTAGGGTTCCTACCCCTAAATACTGTATTTAATCTGTTTGTGTGCCAATTTTTAAGTATGTTTCGTCCTTAACTGATTGATTACGGAAGACATGCCCATATCAGACTAACCGAATAAAATTAGAAAATATGTACAATGACAACCAAGTAAAGGAAAAACTTTTTTTAGCAAATGCACGTTCAAAGTCAGTTTCTTATCGAACGTTTAGCTATCTGAACGCGGATAAGAGATCTTCAGAATTTTATTTCACTAACTTTGTATGTTCCAATAAAAATCACGAATTGCTTTTAATACAGACAATCAACTTGAAACAGGAACTGAATCTGTTTTTTGGTTACGCAAACAATTGAAAGCTAAGACCCTGTCGATTTCCTAGATAAAAAAAAAGAAATAAAACTTTCCTTTATAGACAATTTTATAAGCCCGAGATTGAAAAGGACAAATTTACATTTCAGTGCGGATGAAATTATTTCTTATGAATAACATAATCAAAGCGAGAAACAGGCCTATCTCAAATATTTCCTTGACTTTATTAGTGTAGTTTATTTACTTTTCACTTAATTACAGGCGCCATGTTAAAGTAAGACTTTTGAAATAATAAGCAAGACTTGTTAGAAAAACTAATAAAAATGATTGTTGAATTAAAAGAGAATGCGCTCGTTTAAAAGGCGGTATATTGAAAACAAGGTCGAGTATTGTATTTTAGGCCATCTCCAAATGGAGTCTCTTTGCTGAAACTGCCGCTTTTGTAATGAAAAATACTTTGACTGAACCTAGCAATAGTAAACTGTGCAATAACCCAGGACAACAGAGTAAGTGGTAACAAAATACAGGAACGTGAACCCCACGCAGCTGAAATACGACTTTCTAATAACGTCCCTTATATAATATAGCACACTTCATGAACATCTATTGTAATTACCTTTACTGTACCTGTTCAGCGGACTCATTGTGCGTGGAAAATGTATGCTGAGGCAGCAAGTAGCTGCATTCTATGACTTCGCAATGAATATCCAAATAATTAAAATAATGAAAACGGAACAATTTAATAATTGTTTTGTAACTTGAACCACTTGTGCGTAAATGCACAATTTTCAATTTGATATTAAGATTGTACCAAACGAAGGATCAAACATTTAGCTCTACAGTTAAGTGTAAATCATCTTCACACAATAGCAGCAGATAATAAACGAAACAAAAGATGCTTAATTTACACAGCACTTTGAAATCCAGCCTGCCGATCTCTGGACTAGCGAAATTTCAGAGTGAATATTGTTTGGTTGTTTAAGAAGTAACACTTCAGTCATTACATGATATTATAGGCAGTTTGGTTTAAACCAAAATGTATGCCTTAATTTTCTATTTAAAAAACGTGAATATTCTACCCGTGCCACTGCGAGGGTAGAAAAACATATAAAAAGGATGAGACACTTAAGAAAAAAAATTGCATACTTATGACATTAAAATAAGTTAATAACCAAACATCTTACGTAATTGATGGATACGGAGTCTTTTGTCACTGACAGAGACCGCGAAAATAATTGGTTAATTCTGTGAATTGTTGGTTGGGAAACTCAGTTCTCCGTGTAATTGACGCAGCCTCTCTTGTTTACTAGTTAGTGAGTTTGCTGGAAGACAGTTTTACTATTGGCACGTTTTGCACACAATTCGGTTCTACTCTTGTCGTATGCTAAGAATTGCCTTCCTTACATTAAATCGTGGCAACGTGCTGCTGTTCATCATGTAATTACGTCGCAAGAATTCGCGTTTCATGGACAGCTGTCAAATACGTGACTGATGTATGTTCATGTTTTCTTTGTTCATTCTTCTAACTTTAGTATCATGCGCCGTTTTGTCTCGGTATTTTATAAATTTTTTTATCATATCTGCAATTTTGTTATTAACTCTTCTTCAATGATATAAAAATAAGTTGATATGAGCGTGTCATAAACTCACAGGAAAAAAATACAATAAGGCCGTTTTCTCGGGCGTGAAGCTAGAGGTGCTCTTGCTTGGCTCTGCGATTTCTCCCGCTTTCCTACGTATTTATGTAGCACTTTCCGGGTGCTCCGGCGATATGCCAGCTCTTATTTGGCACAACCTTGACACGTGTAACTGCGATCCGTTCTGACTGTCCACGTGTCTCGTGACACGTGTCAACTGGTAGGCGCTCGCGAAGGAGGTCAGCGAGTCTTCTACTCAAAAGNGCTGTCCACGTGTCTCGTGACACGTGTCAACTGGTAGGCGCTCGCGAAGGAGGTCAGCGAGTCTTCTACTCAAAAGGTGTTACACGACAAGGTTTTAGGTGCTGCAAGGAAGTAAATTTTAGTTTAATGGGTACTTGTGGTGCAGTTCCTGTTCTCACCAGGGTACTAGGTTAGAGGTACCGAGGTGTTCTTGCGATCAACCATACACAAATAATAGGTTAAGAAACGACTGCAAATTACATCACAGACAAAAANACCGAGGTGTTCTTGCGATCAACCATACACAAATAATAGGTTAAGAAACGACTGCAAATTACATCACAGACAAAAAAAAACTCGTTGCACTGATACTTACGTATGTGCTGTTTACACAGCAAGCTTTAAGGCCATTGGTGCATACTGCATTTTTACGTTTGAAATTAATGAAACATTGAACGTTAAAGTTATCAGTACATTTAAAATTTAAAATGGGTGTTTTACGAAATTAAAATTAAAGTTTATCTTTGTAGAGTATCCAACATATTGCCCATTACAGGCATTGAAGTGTTGAATTTTTGTAATTTGCTCACAATAATTGAAGGGCTACGTACTATCAGTGGCTTCAGCCGTATGTTAATGTAATTTGAAATGAATTTGTTCGATTAGTCCAGAAATTAATCTTGTTTAATTTAGTCCGAGAACTGGGCTAGTAAATGCACTTTCCGAGGGAATAAAAGGCTATTGAAATCACTTTACTGTCTGTGTGACTGTGTGCATATGAATGTGTGTATGTGTGTGTTTTTTCCTTTTTGTGTGTCTGTGCGTGTGTGTATATCCCCTTTAAATTTTTGAACGCGACGTCCAAATTTCACCAAACTCAGTACACATATAATAATTGGTATGGACACCTAACTTTCATAGTTTTCGACCACGGCGGGCACATATTTTAAAATGGCCACCATTTTAATTTTTACTTTGATATGTCATCCCCGGAATCAATCGTTCAACCTATTTAAACCAACTTTTGTATGATAGCAGAGCATCGTGTAATCATTAAATATTGAGATGGAAAATTTTTTTTATTCGTTATTTTGGAAAATAGCACCAAATGAAAAAAAAAATCATGTTTAACTTTATATATCGAAAACTTTAAAGCCAAATCTCACCCATTTTGTCACGTAAGTAATACTATGAGAGGCCAGGAAAACGTAAGTGAAAGAAATAGAATAGGTACTCATTTTTATATGGTGACCATACAAATATTTCGTTTTTAATTGGTATATATATCATACCATGCAACCTATTTAGACGAAATTGTGTATGCTGAATGAAAATGTTACAACCATCATATATGCCAGCACAAAACTTCATTTGTCAGCCATTTTGTAAGATAAAGCTACACAAATAAATAAAGTTGCTATGTCATATCTAAGTACACAATTAACTGATTCTTACCAAATTTGGCAAACACGTAGTAATGCGGCAGATGATATAAAAATGCACGGTGACCATATATGCATCATTGATTAGAATTCTATATCGCTGACACCATGTATTCAATTCCAACCTAACTTTGTGTACTGGCAGTAGATATTATAACTATGAACTGTACCTACATAAAGCATATTTTATCCGCCGTTTTTGTATCATAGAGCTGTACGAATAAGTAAATATTTCATGTCATATCTCGGGAAAGAAGAAGATACCTGCCCTGTTTGGCAAACAAATGGTACTGCGGCAGATGGTGTAAACTGGTATGTTTCAAGTAGGATAAGAACTCATTTTCAAATTGGTTTTATAAATATTTTAGCTCGGTATATTTTACTAACGAAAAAAATTCCGACTTTACATTGTATACCGGCAGTATCGATTGTTTTCACAAAGGCGGCTATAATATAATTTTTTCTTAGTGTATTATATCTGCGTAACTATTGAATCGATTTTAGCTTAACTTTGTATAAAGGCAGTGCACAATCGTTGAACGTGCTAATACATATATTTTTTGTCCACCATTTATGAAAATCGTCACATGAAAAATATGGAGATTGTGTGCCATATATCGAGGACCAACAAACCGATTACTATCAAATCCTTCACGCAAGTTTTGCTACGGTAGCCCGTATACACTTGCATGTTTTACGTGTCTCAGTCACTTACTTTAAAAATGACGGACCTGCAAACGCTGTGGGTTACTGAAAACTATCATTCGAAGCATTAGACTGATTAAATGCGAATTTGATGCTCTGAATCCGACCTCCGCAATGCAGTTTATTGCACGCTAGCTCATGGCACGAGGTTTTCTGGGCTCGAGTCTCGGATATGGTGCGTGTGTATTTGTAATTTTCTCCCTACTGTTGCATAAGTTTGTAGTTTCACCTACAAAGATACTGCTTTCAACAAGACGCCAAGTATCGACCAACTCCGCTTTAAGGAACTTATTTAAATATAAATTTGCACCCATGTTGAGGAAAATGGGCTCATTAGTTATATCTATGGGCAGTGACATTTCGCGAAAAGATTTCGAGACAAGATACAGTCCAAAGCACTGTAGGGTCGTCCAGCTTCTTTGATTGGCTAAAATATGTTCCGACCCGTGTTAACCGCTTGCGCACGAATCACGAAGGTTCAGTGTCGGAGTTACTTAGTCCTGAGTGGCTTGGTCAAAGACGGACACGGCACCAGCAGCCAATGGAGGTATTACAACAGCTGAGGTGGTATATAGAATTGAATTCTGCTGTGTGCTCCTATTTTTAAGCGAAAAGTCACTGGCCCTAGTTATATCAGTAACTTCTTGTTTTTGACTTGTCGTTATTACTTTCAGATAACCTCGTCCATAGAAATAGGTCAACTCATCAAGTCGTGTTTTTTAATATATAGGTTTTTTGTTTGATTATGATGTGACGTAAAATACGTATTATAGAATGGACTTCATGACAGCGTTAGTGGACATATCAAATCTTCTTGTTATTCTTATGAATATACCCCCCTACAGACGCTAAAATGCGTTTACACGTTTTTGTGGCCATATCATTTGAATACATCGTGATTATGAGTTGTGAACACTTTTCACCGAGCATCAATGGTCTTAACACCAGAAAAGAAATGGCGTTGCTGTTCCTTTGGCGTGAGCGAACTCGATAGCTCATTGGCCCGCGCGAAGCTGTGGAAACGGTCCTTCAGTCTGACTGGCTGTTAAAGGTTATCTAAAGTTCCCTATTTGTCGGACTGCCTTCGGGCAAGTTGGTCTGCCGGAGCTGATCGGTGAGCGACAGCCACCCACATTGCTTGCCATTTTGCAGGCCAGTACGGGCGCCATTTTGCTGGCGTGTGTGGCAGGCGATCACAATACACGCTACCACCTTCACATCTGTATTAGGAGGCAGTTTGCCCACCTACTTCGACACAACGTATCAATGCGTCTGTTACATACACATATATGTGTATACTTATATACACACAAGCTCAGAATCACTAGCAATGAGTTGGATATGCTAAGAACTTAAAGGGGAATTTATACCGGCACAAATAAAATTATTAATGCAGTCAATAAAATTTGAATAATTTTTAACAGCAATGTGTTAACATGCTTCAAATCTAATACACGTCACAGGCAACAAGTCCCTTACACTAGAAGGTTGTTTACTCACATGATGATGAAAAGGCCGCGCATGTACTCTTGCATGTCATCCGCAAGGTTCATGGCGCATATGCCCACGCCTTCAAAATGGTCCTTCAAGTAAGTCTGCAACAGAGACAAACATCAGGTTACTGTCGGTATGAGTAACTTGCCGACTATCTTTGTATAAATGGACACTAAAATGATTCCCGGGATGTGACGTGAACCCACAACTTTCACATGGGTAGACAGGCGCATCGATCACATTACAACTCCAAAGCTGAAAAAAGAGGCACGTTATTGTATTGTATTTTATAGAGCTTATTAACGTCCCCAGGTGTTATGCCTGGAGGATTATCAGGGGATGGCTTACAAACTAGCTTACGACCTTACTTAAACTAACACCCATGCCTTACCTGGGATTTTAACCCAGAACCTCCCTCACGCTATACCGGCGGCACACCAACCGACTGCACCAAGAGAGGTCGGCAGGAACATTAAAAGAGAGACATTTCATTAGCTTGAACAGGAAACCATGTTTTGTTCTCTGAGAAAGAATAGTATTTTATGTGTGTCAGAGGCTCGTCTTTGTATACAGAGTGATTCTAAAGTCATGGGACAAACATTGAGGGGTGGTAGAGCTCACTAAAACAAACAATTATTTTACAGGAATATATGGGCGGGAGTGACGCGTTGAGGCACAAACACAAAAATAACACATTTAATGCAACACATTGTTTGTTTACAACGTCGCCGCTAAATGCCTTTTTACAGCAATGTTTATAATAATTAATCAAAATTGCTACCACCGACAGTAATGCAAGCTTGGTAGCGTCTGTGGAGTGATTGGCGAACAGATTCAAATACGCCGGGTATTTCACGCACGCCACCATTGTCAGCCAATCACGCCATATGTAGAGGTTGCCAAGCATGCGTGACTGTTGGTGGATGCATTTTCAGCAACTTTTTTTACATTTTATGTACATAATCACTCGTTAAGTATGATGCTAATGAACATTTCATGTTTCCGTTAATGTGTTATGTTTTTGTGTTTGTGCCTCAACGCGTCACTTCCGCCCATATATTCCTATACAATAATTGTTTGTTTTAGTGAGCTCTACCACCCCTCAATGTTTGTCCCATGATTTTAGAATCAACCTGTATATTTGTCTATCTCCACCAAGAATGTAGTTTTATAACACCACCATCAAGCTGCTCTCGCGTTAGTAAGGGCTAACGTAAAGGAGTTGACAATTATTGCTTTACCATGCGGAAAATAATTGTACAAAAGTGGAAGTTCCTTTGATGTAGGTAGGTGATGGTATTCGCTGAAGGGCTGCGAGAGGCTCTGAAACAGGTCTTCTAACTGGTTACCGCCTGCTGCGAGGTGTTCCTTATTGGCTGAGCTGTCGGCTGTTGAGTGAGTTAGCAGGCGCTGGTTGGCCAACAGCGTTCCGCCATGTCGCTGGCCAGTGACATTCAGCTGGCGTGTGCGGCTGGAGTTGCCGATATAAGCCGCTGTTTGACTTACGTACGCGCAAGTATTACGCGGTGGTGTCATCTCTAGGAGCAGTGATATTTCGCGAAAAGATTTCGAGACAAGATACAGTCCAGGGCACTGTAGGGTCGTCCAGCTTCTTTGGTTGGCTAGAAAATGTTCTGGGCCGTGTTAACAGTTTTCGCACGAATCACGAAGGTTCAGTGTCGGAGTTACTTAGTCCTGAGTGGCTTGGTCAAAGACGGACACGGCACCAGCAGCCAATGGAGGTATAACAACAGCTGAGGTGTGTGTATATAGTATTGAAGTCTACTGTGTGCTCCGATTTTCACGCTAAAAGTCACTGGCCCTAGTCATCTCATATGTAGAGACCTGAAGAATTCGCGGATTCATTTCGAGACAAGCTAGAACTCAAAAACACGTGTGGTTAGATAACTTTAGCCGTCGGTTCACACGTTGTTTGACACCTCCTCGAGAACGCTGGTCCAATCGTCGCCTTCCACTGTTACAGCAGATAACCAATGCGCAGTTGACATCGGCGTATCTGCACATAATACTCTAAAGTCTAGCCTGCAGGTCATTGAACTCGCGAATTTTTCAGGTCTCTAGTCATATGCAAGAACTCCGATACGTAATACGTGGAGATCTCTTCGACATAAGCGCACTCTGTCATCGAGTAGCTAATTGATGATGTGCAAAACGACATTGTAACTGATTATAAAATACCGTGTATGTATGGGTTTTAAATGCTGTGCACGGTTAATTGAGTATTTTTGAAATCATCATTTGAAAACCGCAACTGCCTACCCGCCTAAGAGGCTCACCGACCAGAATGTCGCCTGCAAAGTTGGTAACGAAGGAGGGAAACAGTTATAAATCTCAACGCTGAATGAGAAGTGTTAGTCAAGCATTCATAATTACTTTAATGATAATTGTTTTTTCGGTTTACTGGAGATTGATCACTGAACCCTTGATTCTGTACTACTGGTTAAAACTATCCTTACGACGTGCCATACAATCTGTTGGCCAATGGAACAAGTCAGACAGATATACAAAATTTCGGGGTTAAGCCCGCAGTTACAAAATGAAGCGAATTTTGCACATCCCTATTAATAAGACTTTTTGTATTTTGGTTTTCGTTGAGGTTATATAACTTAAACAACCTGAAATTTTTAGGGTCATTAAAAATGCGTTTTTACAGAAATCGTTCTGTAGAAATAAAGCTAGTGCAATGTTAGCCCAAAGGTTTTTCTAAAATTTAAAATCGATACTTTGAAAGCTAGCTGAGACGTGTGGAAACCCCCGTCCTTTCAACTGAGTCGGTCTCGCAATAGGCAGCGCGGTTTATGTGCGTCGTCTACTCGTGTGTTTACCTCCTGGAGCGCAGTGGAGATGGATTGCCCGCAAACCCCACACAGCTACGTGTTGCACAACCACCCTCAACCCACACGCATGTGTC
>NQII01003875.1:216059-234845 GCA_002778355.1 Clitarchus hookeri | reverse complement strand
CAAGTCACAGGCTACTCGCTGCAGATGGCGCTTCTAGCAGGTGGTCATAATAATGCGATTCTTCTGTGTATTTTAAAGGTCACAATACCTGGCATGCGCTCGATAAAGTTGGTAACGACGGAGGGAAAGTAGTTCCGTGTGCTTTTGTTCCGCGTTCGAGGCCGATAAGCGCAAGAACTGTAAGGGCTACACTGCCACACGCTACACGAGCGTCATCGCCGCTTCGCGCAGGGCCCCGTTCTGATGTACAGTGTTCATGTAGTGCTGCGTGTACATATGGGACTTTAAGCGGTGACCCTAGAATTTCATTGGTGGAACGTTTAAAGTAAATTTTATGGCATGATCTAAGAGTACTTTCGTGTGTATACATTGCGTATGTTTTGAAAAGGTTGCTTTTTACCACGCTGGANAGAGTACTTTCGTGTGTATACATTGCGTATGTTTTGAAAAGGTTGCTTTTTACCACGCTGGAGTGCTCTAAAATGGGGTTTCAAATGTTCTTGACGCCATAAAAGTAATCGACAGCCATGATCTGGGGTGTTCGTTATTTTTGTAGTTCCACTTATTGGGCGCACGTTTTATGGTTTCGTAAAAATATCTGAATTTTAAACATTTTGCAACATAGTTCTAGCGACAGTCATACGGGTCCCTTAACGTTGAATTACAAGAGGTGCGTAAGCATTTGTGAATACTGAAATAATATCTTAGGCTCTCTGTTTTGTTAAATACTAATCATATAAGTGTAGGAATAAGCAAATATGTAAAATTTTAACTTTTTAATAATTACACAGTTTCATCTGACCGGTGCGTGAAAGAAGCGATCAGGCCCATGGCAATGTTATATTTACATATGGTGTAAGAATACACATTGTGAATACAAGCAGACTTGAAGTAGGGCTTTCAAATGTGCTCAGTTTACCGTGAACAGCCTTAAAAAAATGGCATTGCTAGATAATATTTTTCGTTAAATCTGTGAGCTAATATTTTGATAGCGTGATGCATTACTGTCGAGCTATTTCTTACGTCATAAGATTGAACGTTTTAGAGAGGCGTAAGATATCACTGAAAGTAAATGTATTATTTCTTACAAATATTGGTCCTCAAAGTTGGCTGGAATTGTTGTTATGGATTGTTTTTTTTTTTTTTTTGCCCTTTAGGCTTCCAGATCCCTGCAAACTTCCATTAACGTGTTCATAGAAAATTCACACACCACAACGCCGTTTTAAGTTTTTATGATACGAAAATAAATCTCCCGCCACTCGACATACTCCTAGAAGAAAACATTTCTCCCTTTGCTTTTATGGCACGCATTTTTTTTTCTCATGCGCAGAGCATATAGTCGTGTTTGTCTCCATCCGTGGCCATAAATTATATCGGCACCAGGGACGCGAATGGCCAGAGAGATATGAATAATTTATGTTTACGTAAAAATACGACTTGCTCTTTGACTGCGTTTCTTAATGTAGGGCGAAAATAATTCATGAGATAATAATATCATCCTAGTACTGGGGAAGAAAATTTCTTTCCAGTTTTTTTTAAAGACTGAAAGTTCAGATCTTCACGTTATATTCTCAGGCCTTGCGTGTATAGTCCATTTACAGTNCTTCACGTTATATTCTCAGGCCTTGCGTGTATAGTCCATTTACAGTAACTTAAACTTTTCTGAAGCCCTGCTGAAGTTCTACTGACAGAATATTTCTCCCCCTCATGGCAATAAAGATTAAAAAAGTTTATAAAATAACACCAAAAGGACAACGCACCGCATTCGTGCACACTCTATTTAATATTTTGCATGATAGCTATTTATTACTAAGCATTACCAACACACCTTTTTTTTCATGTTTTTATATACATTAATTACAAATAAAATATAATTTATACATGAAATATAAGTAAAAACTCTATTTGATAAAAAATGAGATACTAATAAGTTAACATATGTGTAAAACGCTTGTGATATATGTTTTATTTAGGAAAAAACGAAGCATGACATNTAACTTAAACTTTTCTGAAGCCCTGCTGAAGTTCTACTGACAGAATATTTCTCCCCCTCATGGCAATAAAGATTAACAAAGTTTATAAAATAACACCAAAAGGACAACGCACCGCATTCGTGCACACTCTATTTAATATTTTGCATGATAGCTATTTATTACTAAGCATTACCAACACACCTTTTTTTTCATGTTTTTATATACATTAATTACAAATAAAATATCATAATTTATACATGAAATATAAGTAAAAACTCTATTTGATAAAAAATTAGATACTAATAAGTTAACATATGTGTAAAACGCTTGTGATATATGTTTTATTTAGGAAAAAACGAAGCATGACATNTAGATACTAATAAGTTAACATATGTGTAAAACGCTTGTGATATATGTTTTATTTAGGAAAAAACGAAGCATGACATAGGTGGCGTGATTTTTAAAAGGCTTGATTCAAAAAGTGTAAGGAAACCTTGAATAGACTATAGAATTGTAGATAGTGTTTTTAGCTGGCTAGGTGAAAATATTTTTACATGCTAAAGGAATATGCGAACACATGCACATTATAGTTTAAAAGCAAGAAGTTATTTTAAAAAAATTGTTGCATTCTAAATGCCAGTAAGTGTTGGTAGATTAATATTAGAACAGAAACATATGACATATTTATTTTAGAGTATACATTTTTGTCATCATAGGGAGGTGTTGATTTCGCGGTACAGCACACCTAAATTAAACCTGGGGAAATTGCAAATATTTGACAATCAGCATTTCCAGTATCCTGCAACGCATATGCTTAAACAATTTGTAAGCGATTTGGTTCGTCGGAACTATCACTCATTATTGATCCAGAATTCAAAATTACTCAAGTCCTATCTCCAAAAATGTTTATGTTTTTTAAAGTAAGTTTTAAAATAAGTTGTAATTTAATTATAGCTATTTACCACAGCTGCTTAAGACAGATGGTGAAATGTTGATGCACTCAGGCATCGGACACAATAGAGGATGATATTATAAGTGTGTGACATCAAGGAACCACCCTACGTTCTCACCGTTATCCTATCAGTCAAATGGAGTACGCGCAGTGTCATGAGAACATATATTCAGCGACTTTCAAGCAGATGTAAATATACGTGTTATTTTACTTTACAAGGTATAATAGAAGTAGAACTCACGTAAAATATAAACGATAATGCGTTAATTTAGAAGACTAAAATAATATTCTCTTAATTATTAGCGCAAGCAACAGTCAAGGTGTCGTTGGTGCCAGGAATTATGAGACAGAATTGGCCAGTGATCTGGCAGTTGCAAGAACTGTGGAGCTTATGCACTAATGCCAAGGCCAGCATATATTTATTTTCTTCGCGGACGTTGAATCCTACCTTCTTGTAGTCACCACAATGAAACCAACAATTGAAATAAGATGTACCGTCAATCTCAATATATTTGTGTCATTCTTGGGAGACACGAGCAGTAACACGAGCAGTAACACGAGCAGACAGTGTGTTTGGACGTGAACACCTACGTCTTTAAAATCAGACCAACACATGGGATGCCATGAGTGAAAGAGAGATGTATCGTTTGCAGGGCGATCCATTCCGACGCCATAATTTCGTGACTAATAACACGATGCGAGTATGACCTTGAGTTGGGACTCGCGGCGACTGGCGACATTTTGGGCGTGGGCGAAAATTTCCTGGCAGCATATCTGGTGACTCATATTTGCTAGTACAGATGAGCTAAACCAGTATCACTCAGTAACACCCCGTACTTGGTACTGTTCTCTACCACTACCTGTTACCTAAACCTGTTATTCAGTACCTGATATTATGGACGTGCTGTATGTCGCGCTGAGGTTTATTCTACTCAGGCGAGGAACAAAACGTGATTTATTATGGGAGAGTTCGGCATTGGGAAAATTTCCGCCACCTGGTGCGCAGTGTTCTAAAATGTAACTTTTAATTTAAAACTACAATTATCCTGTTTTTCAACGTAGAAAGTAGAGAAAATCCGGCACACACGCGTCACTAGCTCTTACCTAGTGGTGAAAATGTTTGGTTGCCAAACTGTTAACATTGATCTTACTAATTTGTAGTTAAGTTATCTTAGCCGAGTTGTTTACTTTAATTATCTCTCACTTGTTCTCGGATATCTGTTATAACCGTATACTGAGTTCATATTTTTAGCCAACTCTATGCAGTCATACCCACCTGGTAGTTGAAACCGTATTACACGCATTTCCTGTAATTAATTTTTCTTTCAGTTACATTGTCACTGCAGTTTTACTTAAGGTTTTTATCCTTTAAACTCTAACTATTAAAAAATGGAAGTATTTTGTTTTACACGGAATTTTTAATTTGTTTTTTAGTTTTAATGTAAATTTTTCTATGTCAGTTCTCGCTGCTTCATTCCCCCTTTTCCTCTCATAACTTCTCTTTCAAGAAATGTGGAATTCCCCTACAGGGCAAGTAATCTTCGGGTATTATAAATATCCTTCTAACGTGTTAACCACAAATCTCCTCGTTTCTCACGTTCTCCTGGTAGAACAGCGACAAGGTACCAGTTTCCCGGCCGGTGTTAATTTTTTTGTATTGCGACAGTGAGGATTCAAACAAAACTTAAGACAGAAAGAACAAACATCCTTTGCGTTGCTTGAATGGAAGAGGGGAAGGGCGAATCACATGCAAAATTGACCATTTACCGATGTAGTTGGTAAATAAGTTCAAAATTAAGTAAAATAATTTTACATGTTATATTTTCGTCCGTAAATACTATCGGGATCCAGTATCCGATACTAATATTAGACGGTAGGAACAGATACAAAATTATATCGGCGAAGAGTCGAGTAACAAGCGAGTTTCACGTGTGGTTGTTCCTGCTTCGTGGTGCAATTATCAATAATAGGCAGGGAGAATGGTAACAGGTATTCGCAGAAGCTAAGAACAGGTATCCCTTGTTCCTTCTCAATACCTGTTACTGATAACGTGCACTAAACTACTCTCCATCTCTAATGTGCTAGCGTACTGATTTCGGTGCCAAACGAAAGATCTCGTCTGGATCTGTCCTTTTAAATAACAAAAGCAAAGTACCCATTTGGTCCCCATATACAAATAATACGTCAACGGCAGCACGTACTAGACGGCGTAATTCAGGCACGAATGCAATTTCGAAAACTTGGAGATACGAGCTGCGCTGAAACAGCACCGCCAGAGGAGTGAAGTTCTACCGCTTTTTATTTAGACGAACCCCTCACGTATAAGAAAGAACCATCAAGTTTCCCCAAATAACTCGCCACTCAGTACGCGTAAGGTTGCCAGGCGTATTGATGTTTTCCATCTAACAATAAATTTTACCCTCGAAGAAGACGACATTTACCCGTAAGAGTGCGCAGAAATTCAGATCTCGTTGCCTGCTGATCGTCTCATCTGTGCGGATTTCTTTGAATGGCTGTTGCATTGAAACGACTCATCTTTCTTCAACACCCCGAGGAAGATGGCGTGGCTGAGTAGCATTTGCGAGGCACCAGGGTTCGATTCCTGNATCTGGTGACTCATATTTGCTAGTACAGATGAGCTAAACCAGTATCACTCAGTAACACCCCGTACTTGGTACTGTTTTCTACCACTACCTGTTACCTAAACCTGTTATTCAGTACCTGATATTATGGACGTGCTGTATGTCGCACTGAGGTTTATTCTACTCAGGTGAGGAACAAAACGTGATTTATTATGGGAGAGTTCGGCATTGGGAAAATTTCCGCCACCTGGTGCGCAGTGTTCTAAAATGTAACTTTTAATTTAAAACTACAATTATCCTGTTTTTCAACGTAGAAAGTAGAGAAAATCCGGCACACACGCGTCACTAGCGCTTACCTAGTGGTGAAAATGTTTGGTTGCCAAACTGTTAACATTGATCTTACTAATTTGTAGTTAAGTTATCTTANTCTTACCTAGTGGTGAAAATGTTTGGTTGCCAAACTGTTAACATTGATCTTACTAATTTGTAGTTAAGTTATCTTAGCCGAGTTGTTTACTTTAATTATCTCTCACTTGTTCTCGGATATCTGTTATAACCGTATACNAGTTAAGTTATCTTAGCCGAGTTGTTTACTTTAATTATCTCTCACTTGTTCTCGGATATCTGTTATAACCGTATACTGAGTTCATATTTTTAGCCAACTCTATGCAGTCATACCCACCTGGTAGTTGAAACCGTTACATTGTCACTGTAGTTTTACTTAAGGTTTTTATCCTTTAAACTCTAACTATTAAAAAATGGAAGTATTTTGTTTTACACGGAATTTTTAATTTGTTTTTTAGTTTTAATGTAAATTCTGCTATGTCAGTTCTCGTTGCTTCATTCCCCCTTTTCCTCTCATAACTTCTCTTTCAGGAAATGTGGAATTCCCCTACAGGGCAAGTAATCTTCGGGTATTATAAATATCCTTCTAACGTGTTAACCACAAATNAGAAATGTGGAATTCCCCTACAGGGCAAGTAATCTTCGGGTATTATAAATATCCTTCTAACGTGTTAACCACAAATCTCCTCGTTTCTCACGTTCTCCTGGTAGAACAGCGACAAGGTACCAGTTTCCCGGCCGGTGTTANTTAACCACAAATCTCCTCGTTTCTCACGTTCTCCTGGTAGAACAGCGACAAGGTACCAGTTTCCCGGCCGGTGTTAATTTTTTTGTATTGCGACAGTGAGGATTCAAACAAAACTTAAGACAGAAAGAACAAACATCCTTTGCGTTGCTTGAATGGAAGAGGGGAAGGGCGAATCACATGCAAAATTGATCATTTACCGATGTAGTTGGTAAATAAGTTCAAAATGAAGTAAAATAATTTTACATGTTTTATTTTCGTCCGTAAATACTATCGGGATCCAGTATCCGATACTAATATTAGACGGTAGGAACAGATACAAAATTATATCGGCGAAGAGTCGAGTAACAAGCGAGTTTCACGTGTGGTTGTTCCTGCTTCGTGGTACAATTATCAATAATAGGCAGGGAGAATGGTAACAGGTATTCGCAGAAGCTAAGAACAGGTATCCCTTGTTCCTTCTCAATACCTGTTACTGATAACGTGCACTAAAATACTCTCCATCTCTAATGTGCTAGCGTACTGATTTCGGTGCCAAACGAAAGATCTCGTCTGGATCTGTCCTTTTAAATAACAAAAGCAAAGTACCCATTTGGTCCCCATATACAAAGAATACGTCAACGGCAGCACGTACTAGACGGCGTAATTCAGGCGCGAACGCAATTTCAAAAACTTGGAGATACGAGCTGCGCTGAAACAGCACCGCCAGAGGAGTGAAGTTCTACCGCTATTTATTTAGACGAACCCCTCACGTATAAGAAAGAACCATCAAGTTTCCCCAAATAACTCGCCACTCAGTACGCGTAAGGTTGCCAGGCGTATTGATGTTTTCCATCTAACAATAAATTTTACCCTCGAAGAAGACGACATTTACCCGTAAGAGTGCACAGAAATTCAGATCTCGTTGCCTGCTGATCGTCTCATCTGTGCGGATTTCTTTGAATGGCTGTTGCATTGAAACAGAAATGGCTCATCTTTCTTCAACACCCCGAGGAAGATGGCGTGGCTGAGTAGCATTTGCGAGGCACCAGGGTTCGATTCCTGGTCCGGCCACCCTGGTTCTCCTAGATCCTTCTAAGAGAATACGGCATTGTTCGTTACTTCATGGACAATTATCGCCCTCTTAGGATTGTCTGCGTAGCTCGTTTTAGTTTCTACTGGACGTTAAGTCATATCAAAATACAGTACAGTAATTTTTTCAATATGTTTCGAGGAGAACTTACACATTTATTGGCGACTGTGTGTTAAACTACAATCGGCCCATTTAACTGTAAATGTTACACATAAATGAAGTCATTAAGTGCGTTGGATTTAAAATATATGGCCTTGAGTTATGGATGACAGAATATTTAAACTATGCCTCATTCCAATGTACACTGAAGAGCCAAAAAAAACTTATATAGGCGTGCGTATACAAATAACAGAGGCATGGAACCAATCAGAGTAACGCGATGCGGTTCGCAGCTGGATCGGTTACTGCTGATACAATGGCAGGTTATCAAGATTTAAGTGAGTTTGAACGCGGTGTTATAGTCGGCGCACGAGAGATGGGACATAGCATCTCCGAGGTAGCGATAAAATTTCGATGTTCGCGTACGACCACTTCACGAGTGTACCGTGAATATCGGAAATCCGGTAAAACATCGCATCTTCGACATCGCTGCGACCTGAAAAAAATCGTGAAGGAACGGGACAAACGACGACTGAAGAGAATCATTAAACGTGACAGACGTGCAACCCTTTCTCAAATTGGCGCAGATTGGATTTGTGGACTGCCCTGCAGGATTCATGGTGTGAANGGGGGGGCTACACGATATTAGGCAGGTGTACCAGTTTTTTTTGTCTCTTCAGTGTTGTTAGAGACCCTACAATTTCGCGTTATATAAAGGACTAATCTAGACTCCACAGCCCTCTTCAGACACTAGAGCAGAGATCTCACGATCTTTGTCTGCCAACACAGACATAACTCATTATCCTGTATAACCCAGCCATATAGAATGAAGCTGACATTGTCCGGACTGTTTGCTATTGTTTCTAAGTCCTGCAGAGCTTCTCGGCTAAGCGGAGGTCCGATGACGCACGACGAACTAACATACAGGGTTTCCGAAAAGTCTTTCTCTTATTACAATTTTTTTTATATCCGCTATATGTAAGTTAGAGATGTATGGTGCCAAAATGTCGAAAACTAACAAAATGTTTTTTTTTTTGCATTTTGCAGTAACGTATGTGCAGTATTGTAGTGGCAGTGTTCAGGAACCCGGACATGTTCACAAATCAGGAAAAAGCTCAGTGTGTCCTATGGTACCACGAGAACCCGTCACCAATAACAGAGCAGATAAACTTTCAGACAATGTATACAACGATTCCTCCCGATGCCACAAGCATAAAGTCGGAACACGGTAAAAAATATGTTGTACTTTCACCAGAAAAATTTTTGGAAACCAGTTGTGTCACAGAGCGAAAGCACCCGCAGGAAACCCAATCACTTTTTGGCCGCGACCTTCTATTCCCCTTCCTTCCATTACACTTATTTAAGCAAACTGAGTCTTACCAATATATTCAAGTAACAGAGTTTAAATAGCAGAGTACAAACAAATAACACAGTCGCAATAAATGGCATAAATTTAACTATCCCGTGTTTTGAATTGGAATAACAGATAATTAACCCCCAGAATTGTGAGAAATAATTCAACAAACTGTTAGTTATAAAGGCTTTAAAATATGTTACAATTATAATGTCTGTTATAAAAATTACACGAAGTTACATTTAATAATGGGCTCTCGTAGCACTACAAACTTAGCCCAAATATTATAAAACTTGCAAAATTACAGAGTATATAAAAAACTTAACTAAAAATTTTCTCTATGGATACCCTACAGAATGTCCTCATCAAACATGGCAGGATATGCCTTCTGCCAAGATTTAATGTTTTTATAGTGATGTCCATATCCATTCTTTCTTCCAAGACGAAAGACTACCTTTTTATAGTCGCGAAATACGTTGACCAGGGTGTTGAGGAACATCCCAGAAAGTTTCGTTGGTTAGAGCCCAGTAACATTAAAGTTTTGTTGACGTTGAAGGTAGCGTCGGACGGTTGCTAGACGTGATCCGTACACATTGTAAGGGGGAAGATGGCATCGGCGGGGTGATGGGTTGGGGCAAACTCTAGTCTTTACCCCGACAGTTTGCGCTCGCCTGCCAAGCCACCCATCAACGGCAACACCGTTCTCGATGACTTAAATCGAACGGGTCACCGACAAGGTAAGCCGAAGCTCCCTCGTCGATCTACCCCCTTGTTAGGACGTACAATTTTCTGAGCTGATATTATTACTGGATGTACGGTGTTCCAGCACCGTCACAGTTGTCAAAAATGTAATTTTGTATAACTACATCAAGTTTTATTTTAAAATCTACATAACGTTTATTTGTAATATTACAAATTATACTCTTGTGTTTCAACTTCAATTATTAAAGAGAGGAAATAAAATTACATTTGTTGTCCAATGAAACAAAAGTGTTAAATAAATAAGAGAAACATAAACATAAATTAATTCACAAAAAAAAAAATAACAGTTGTACCATAACGACACAGGTACGTGACCCCACAGCGCTTGCGTTTCTTCTTTGCACCTGTGAGCACAGTATCAACATGCCTTACGATATATAGAGTTAATTTTATTGTGTATACGTGTAGGCACTGACTAAAAAAGAGNGCACAGTATCAACATGCCTTACGATATATAGAGTTAATTTTATTGTGTATACGTGTAGGCACTGACTAAAAAAGAGCATAAAGTTATTATCGATCTTATATTTGACATATTGAAGTTGTTTAAAGTATTTCACGTTATATACACTAATATTATCTAACTTTTCGCACGCAACTACTCTTTACATCACCTCTAATTTTTGCACAAACACACACACACACACACACACACACATNGTGGGGGGGCTACACGATATTAGGCAGGTGTACCAGTTTTTTTTGTCTCTTCAGTGTTGTTAGAGACCCTACAATTTCGCGTTATATAAAGGACTAATCTAGACTCCACAGCCCTCTTCAGACACTAGAGCAGAGATCTCACGATCTTTGTCTGCCAACACAGACATAACTCATTATCCTGTATAACCCAGCCATATAGAATGAAGCTGTTATTGTCCGGACTGTTTGCTATTGTTTCTAAGTCCTGCAGAGCTTCTCGGCTAAGCGGAGGTCCGATGACGCACGACGAACTAACATACAGGGTTTCCGAAAAGTCTTTCTCTNCAGAGCTTCTCGGCTAAGCGGAGGTCCGATGACGCACGACGAACTAACATACAGGGTTTCCGAAAAGTCTTTCTCTGATTACAATTTTTTTTGTATCCGCTATATGTAAGTTAGAGATGTAAAAATGGTGCCAAAATGTCGAAAACTAACAAAATGTTTTTTTTTTGCATTTTGCAGTAACGTATGTGCAGTATTGTAGTGGCAGTGTTCAGGAACCCGGACATGTTCACAAATCAGGAAAAAGCTCAGTGTGTCCTATGGTACCACGAGAACCCGTCACCAATAACAGAGCAGATAAACTTTCAGACAATGTATACAATGATTCCTCCCGATGCCACAAGCATAAAGTCGGAACACGGTAAAAAATATGTTGTACTTTCACCAGAAAAATTTTTGGAAACCAGTTGTGTCACAGAGCGAAAGCACCCGCAGGAAACCCAATCACTTTATGGCCGCGACCTTCTATTCCCCTTCCTTCCATTACACTTATTTAAGCAAACTGAGTCTTACCAATATATTCAAGTAACAGAGTTTAAATAGCAGAGTACAAACAAATAACACAGTCGCAATAAATGGCATAAATTTAACTATCCCGTGTTTTGAATTGGAATAACAGATAATTAACCCCCAGAATTGTGAGAAATAATTCAACAAACTGTTAGTTATAAAGGCTTTAAAATATGTTACAATTATAATGTCTGTTAAAAAAATTACACGAAGTTACATTTAATAATGGGCTCTCGTAGCACTACAAACTTAGCCCAAATATTATAAAACTTGCAAAATTACAGAGTATATAAAAAACTTAACTAAAAATTTTCTCTATGGATACCCTACAGAATGTCCTCATCAAACATGGCAGGATATGCCTTCTGCCAAGATTTAATGTTTTTATAGTGATGTCCATATCCATTCTTTCTTCCAAGACGAAAGACTACCTTTTTATAGTCGCGAAATACGTTGACCAGGGTGTTGAGGAACATCCCAGAAAGTTTCGTTGGTTAGAGCCCAGTAACATTAAAGTTTTGTTGACGTTGAAGGTAGCGTCGGACGGTTGCTAGACGTGATCCGTACACATTGTAAGGGGGAAGATGGCATCGGCGGGGTGATGGGTTGGGGCAAACTCTAGTCTTTACCCCGACAGTTTGCGCTCGCCTGCCAAGCCACCCATCAACGGCAACACCGTTCTCGATGACTTAAATCGAACGGGTCACCGACAAGGTAAGCCGAAGCTCCCTCGTCGATCTACCCCCGTGTTAGGACGTACAATTTTCTGAGCTGATATTATTACTGGATGTACGGTGTTCCAGCACCGTCACAGTTGTCAAAAATGTAATTTTGTATAACTACATCAAGTTTTATTTTAAAATCTACATAATGTTTATTTGTAATATTACAAATCATACTCTTGTTTTTCAACTTCAATTATTAAAGAGAGGAAATAAAATTACATTTGTTGTCCAATGAAACAAAAGTGTTAAATAAATAAGAGAAACATAAACATAAATTAATTCACGAAAAAAAAAATAACAGTTGCACCGTAACGACACAGGTACGTGACCCCACAGCGCTTGCGTTTCTTCTTTGCACCTGTGATCACAGTATCAACATGCCTTACGATATATAGAGTTAATTTTATTGTGTATACGTGTAGGCACTGACTAAAAAAGAGCATAAAGTTATTATCGATCTTATATTTGACATATTGAAGTTGTTTAAAGTATTTCACGTTATATACACTAATATTATCTAACTTTTCGCACGCAACTACTCTTTACATCACCTCTAATTTTTGCACAAACACACACACACACACACACACACACATATATATATATATATATATATATATATATACAGTTTTATATTGTTGAATGTCTGCCATTTTATATGAACATGTTGATACGCGCCAGTGTACTACAAATATTTCTTGAGGTCTATTACAAACACAGTTCATGTAATTTAGATATAAGCAATTTTACAAGATAAATTGTTGCACTGTTACAAACGTTTGTATGACTACAGACAATTTCTCAATTCATATTACAAAAATCTTTACAGTGAAGTATGGCAATTTCTAGAACATAGGATCTGTTGCTGACTTGCCGTGAACTGGCCGATCATCAACCTCACCTGAAAGGGTAGAATCAGAGAGACAGTATTTTGTGCAAAGTCCCAAGAAATGAGTGCGTAGGGCCTCACGTGAATTACGGATGCCTAAAAATTCTCTTCGCGATATCTAGCACAAACGTTTATTGTTTCGTGCATACAATGTGCAAATTGTTCAAGCTTTGGCTGTTCAATGGCGCCACGCGTTCGGCATGACTTTGTAGTCGAAATGTTATCACATAGGGCGATAATGGCTATCTCAAACGTGTTGGTTTTTTGACGAGGCGATCTTTTTTTGTCAGTGGTATAGTGAACAGGCGTAACGTACGTATTTGGGGTTCAGAGCCCTCTGTTGAGAAGTCGGAACTAGAGGCAGCCCAAAGGTGAACGTATGGTGTGCGCTTCTGCATGACAAATTATAGGGTAATTTTTTTTTTTCGCTGAGGGCACTGTCACATCTCCAGTGTATCTGGACATGGTGTTATTGTTTGCTGATCCCCGGTGGCTTGAGTATCGACCCAGATGTAATTCTTCAAGGAGACGGTTCACCGCCTCATTGGAGTTAGGAGGTCCATGATTTTCTTGAAGCGACTTTTCCTGGACGATGGATCGGTCGTGATCGTCTGACAGCTTTTCCTTCATGCTCCTGTTATGTTGGCTAACTGACGGACGGACATTGAACACCGACTAGATGAGCTACGTGCTACCAAGGAGGCTCACGTTGAGACTTACTGACATTAATCTGCTGCAACAAAAACTTGGTTATGTATTCCGGGAAAGTCTTTTTCGGACAACCTGTTTACCTCTGTGTCGTATACTTTGGCACTGAATCATGCCATAAAATTATGTACTCTTAGAAATTATTCGCAAATTTACCACATTAGTAAATACACATAGTGATAAACAGTGAGCGGTGAAGTTTATTCCCCATAAATCCCTGATAGCATTCTTACATTTGATCAGGAAATAGTAAAATGCGTAGGTAAAATAATAATTATGTACAATAGCGACGCAAAACATTAATATATTTGCAGCCAGTTATGAGGTATTATTTCCATACAATTTATAGGTTGAATACTTCCATTTCTGTTTAAGAAATCTCACTGATAATGAGTTGTACACGATGATATTTTTAATTATGTTGATAACAACAACTTATTTAACTTCGATTATTATATTTTGAGTTTTTTTAATGAAATGCAAGTAGCCCTTTATTTTTTCACTTTTTCCCCAATATCATATAGGTCACAGATTACGAAGAATTATTTTCTCTCCTTTATAGGTACTCTCTCCTTAGCTAGAGTATGAATACTCCCATTTGATTTTGCTTTTTTATTCGTCCAATACAAATATGTCAATGCAAATATAATATATCGAGCGTCAATTATTTACTTTTCATTTTCATGTAATTTTTGGTATTTTTTATGTTTACTTTATGGTAAATATGTTGTAACCTTACTGTAGTAAAACTGAGTACAGGTATTTCCAAGCATAGGTGGTTTTCATACCGCAAATAATAATTTTACTTTCATAAAAATCGGAAGAATAAAATATTACATTTTAAATTTACGGCAAATTTACAAAATATCTCTATGATAAAATAAACCTTTTAAAGTATGACGCATGTTTTCTTACCGATGTAAATGCCAGATTTCCAAACCGAGGAAAAATAAAACAGGTATTCATTTTCTAGTTACGAAATACGAGCAACGGAATCACTGATATTGATTTTCGTAGCTGTGTTATATCACGGTAAACATATTCTATTATTTAATTACTGTAGTAGCGCAACTTACAAGATTACTACTCTCTGCAAATTTAATAATCATCAGCTTGTTGGTCTGCATGACATTTATTAACTAATTAAAGTAAACTTATTTTAAATAAACTAAAGTAAACTGTTACGCAAATAAACCAACTTTATCATAAACACTACTGTGTTAAACTGGACTGAAAAATATATAATCAAAATTGAAACATTAGCATAGATGATTTAGTAATATGTACAAGACAAAAAATTGTTAATGCGTAACGTAATATGTACTATAACGGGTAATATTTCGTATACATACGTTTGTTAAAAAATAGCATGTGTTTTAAAGAACAAATCCAGTTGAAAATTCACTTGTATATCTGCAAAGCAATCAGTAGACTTCGAGCATTTTCACGTTTCGTTCAACTAATGCGTTTATTATAGACTTTATTTCTACAGAAACTCACTGCTAGACGTCATGCTAAATTTCCTTTCACCAGCACAGGTTTGAATTTTGTTGATTAATAGGCAACAGGAAGAAGAACACAATTCAGCACATTTACTATTTAACGAGAGCTTCCACTGACAGTCTAAGTTTAGCAAAATTCTTGCTAGCAGGCGGAAAAGCACCAGCTGGACCATTTGTGCATGTTATTTGATGACAGTCTAAGACTACAAAAAGTTATTCATACATCTTTTTGTGGTTCGAAGAAGTCCATCCATTATAAACAATGTAAATAATTGAAAATATAAAAGAGGATGCAGCTTTAGTAACATAGCTAGCGCAATAGCTATGTAGGTTCCATTCTTGGCGAAGCCACTCCCGGGTGTTAACATATGAGAGGAAAATTTGCGGACGTTGCCCTTGGCCGAACGGTTTTCTTGGAGCACTCCTGTTTCTTCCGTTATTTTGTTGCTCCATTTCCACCGTACCTCACTTACAACACAGATTTAGTGTGAGAAATATAATATCTTCACGTTTTTCCGAACCATTGTGGCAGATAAAAAGTAGCGGGGGTCATACTTTAAAAACGGGTGAGGTGAGATGATTTTGCGGTGGAGTGGCCTTGGAATAAATACGAGGAAATAAATCTAAGTACTCCGAGAGAACTCATAACATATTAAACAATTCCTGGAGCATCGATATTTGCAAGTGAACTTGTAACTTCTATAATCAGACGCTAGTACCTGAGCGAGAGGTGTTAATAAAAATCGCTTCACTGTATATTGCATGTTTTGCAGACACAAAAGCGTAGTTCATGCCACTCGGACATTTTTTAGGTGGAAAACTATCTGCAACAGCTAAAGGAGTTAGGTGTTCAATGCGTGACTTTTGTTTTCTAGAGCTTTACAGGCTAAGAGGCAAACGTTTCTTCAATGGAGCGTCACTGTGTTAATAGTGTGATTAATTTCGCGATAGAAGATTTAGCAAGAAGCAAAACTGAACAGTCTCCTCCCTTCAAATTGGTAATAAAAGATCAAATCAGAAACATTTGGACATATATTGAGAAAATGTGTTTAAAATTTGATAACATGCAGGAAAATTTTTATCATTTCGGTTGCAATTATCAATTTTTTTCCTACGAATTTCGAAATGTTATTTTCCTCGTCCGTCTTATCGCGCCCTCAAAAATTCACTCGCGCCGAGCAGGCTGTCTACGTCGCAGGCGTTATCACGCGAAGACATCGGCTGCAGTCAAACGAGCTTTGTGGTGCGTTGTTCCACGCCGCAAGGGTACACCTGGTTACGTAAAAACAGAGAGCTCCTTACCAGAGTTGGCTGTAAATCACTCGCATTCTAACTCGTTGCTCAAATCCGTAGTGGTCCCTGCGGGTCTAGCTAGAATCATTCCTCGTTCTTCTGCTGACTCGCGTAATATGATCACGCCCATCCAAGTTGGGACGCCATGGGACATGTGTTGTCCCAACTGGCAAAGAGACTTCTAGGATATTTTAAAAAGAAGCAATGTTGAGAACGATTACTAGTTATACTTGTATCCCAAAAGGTCTCCCGTCCTACACGTAATAACTCGTGCTTCAACAAAATCATCACATTTGGAATATTTCGCTTAAGCAAATATTTTTTTCTCACAAATTTGGCAAAACCCGTTGTATAGCATTGCTCTTTCTTGAGTATTAACTGGCTTCCAAAATATCGGCATCCCTCAATTATCATTCTTTGATATAAATTTGTGTCTTTATTATTAAAGATTTGAAATACTATTTCTATAAAATGAGAGTGCACCCAGGGCGACACCCTCCTAATGATAGGCTTTCAGGCTGGAACCCATAGGCTCCCGTCAGCCACGGGCGTGAAATGAAATGAGATCCTAGGATGGAGTGGCACTGGAATGAAAGGGCGGGGGAAGTGGGAGTACCCTGAAAAAATCCGCCGGTAAGGGGCATAGTGAAGCACGATTCCCACATGCTAAGATCCGGGAGTGAACCGGCCGGGGATCGTACCCGGACCGCCATGGTGAGAGGCAATCACCCTGGCCACTGCGCAACCGCAGCCCTGCTGTGAAATGAGTACTTGTTTACGTTTTTATTACTCTGGCAACATGTTGCTCAACAATGTTTAGCTTTCTAAGTCTCCGCTACAGTCTAGTAGGAGGCAAGCCTTATTATAATCATTTTAATAATGTGAGCTGCCTTGCAGTTAAGATATTTGTTTTATCCATTAATAGTGTACTATAGAAGGTAAGTAAGTAAGCATATGTTGAATATATACTGCAAAAGGAAAAAAAATTACCTGCCTCTACGCGCAGGATGCTCAACTGGCTAGCAGTTTTTCGTCATCCACTTGGTAAAGATCTTATTTTGTACAATATTCGGAATACTAGATATATTTTTAAGATATACAAACTTTGATGATTGTCGCTTAAATTAATAAACACCTCGCATCAAAGCGTACAATTGATTTCACACTTTTTTTTGGCTTTGCAACAAAAGGCAAGGGAATTCGACGAATAAACTAATTAGATACTCAAGCTTGACACGGTATTTCACGCAAATAATTTTCAAAATCAAAGAGGATTTACTACTACTTTTTAACTAGGAATAAAAGTATAAAACGGCTTGCCATCCTGGAATTCAATTAATGCCAAAGTTTATTTTTGTCTGGTCCAGGACTTTATTTCAAAGCAAAACAAAGAACAAAGACAACCGATTTCCACGATCTTGAAACCAACTTTCTTCACGTAGCAAGGTACGTTATCAACATTGCTGTCCTAAAGTGCTGAACTGTAAGAAATATTTAGGCGATAGGCTTAGTTACTAAATTGAGCTCACTAAAAAGTCCGTGATCAAAACATATTTGTCAGGCGCAAATCAGTCAGTTATATCACCTCGTACACACCTTAATGTCAGATATGAATTATGCGGCGAATTAGTTGAAATGCTCATGAAATTGAAATTATTTTAAAAAAGTGTAGCGTGTATAACGATTCTGGAATAAAATGTTAAAAGAATATTTTTAAAATACACACCTCTTTTGTGGCTCTCCATAAGAGCCAAAAATTACATTTTCAGACTGCTACGTATATTAAACACATTTTATGGTCGCATTAAAATTTCATTGATATTTTAACAATAATATGATGAGCTCACGTTTACATATATTTTTGTATTGAAGGGATGCAGCATTTTACTAGGGTTACAATGTCAAACTTACATGTCGTTTCTTCTGTGCGTATAGAGAAAAGATGAATCATAAACTCGATAATAATTCGTAATTCCTAAGAAGCATGATCTTCTAATTTTACGTACATATTTTTAGTTTGTATTTACTACAATACGAAGATTGTTTTATATTGTAACGCGGATTTTGATTGGAAACCACAGATTAGAGGGAATTGCCAGCTGAGGCATGTAAAAGATATTCTGATGACAGTCCACATTCATCAAATGAAGTTCACGATGTTACAGATAGCTAGTGGTTTCCTGAACTTTACCTGAGCTCAGAGGTACGTTACCGAATTCTCTTTCTCAACACGCCTCCACAAGATTATCGATGTTCCACTAACCCGTCATCCCAAACGTTCTCGCCGTCCAAAG
>NQII01003875.1:100176-215880 GCA_002778355.1 Clitarchus hookeri | reverse complement strand
AGATCACTTTCCATTTTTCTTTCGCATGGAAACCCCCGTGAACTATAATTATCCCCCTTTTCCCTGCTCCGTGTGCATTATCCCCAAATTAATAAATCACCACGGTGCTTAATCTATGGCCCTCGCGTCTGAGCTCGTGGAGACGCCATGCTTCCCTCTCACTTCTTTTTCCAACCCTTCCCGAACCCGCGAGAAGAGGTTTATCTGGCTAATTGAAAGGTTCTTAGTTTATTGTTTGTTTGCTTTAGCTCGCGCGCGCGCCTCTGCGGGGCCTATCAGACACGAAGCATCTCTCCCCTCCTCCTTTCGCGCTGGCCAGAGAGCATGGTTAAGTGATTCGTGGACTAGGATGCTGCAGCGATGGGAGATGCGAAGGGGCTCACCCCCACCCCAACGACCCCCTCCCCAAGCTTCACAAGACACGCCGTACCTCTCAACCCCTCTCGCCTTTTCCGGGAAGGGGGATTTATGACCTGCTCCAGCAAACACTACGCTTGTTGGTTATTATATTTCGACGATCCTTTCGCCTGGTTAATTTTTTTCTATCTTTTCATCTCTCCTCCCTCTCTCTTTCTCTCTTTCCCTATCTTGTGGGTGTAGGGAGACGTAAATGTGAGGCTAGTTTTTGCACTCGATCGACGAAGCGAAGAACGTCTACAAGAGAGTATAGATTCTCCTGTCTGAAAATACATTTTACAAGAATTCAACTGCAGATGTGCCACGAATGTATATTACAGATTAAAATAAAGTGGGTATATTTGGGCGGCTCTTAACATCGAGATTTTGAGAGTCAATAAAGGTGAAGCGAGGCGAGTGTGGAGCGGCACCGGAATGCGAGGGCGGGGGAAACGGTAGAACCCCGAGAAAACCTGTCGACCAGCGGCATCGTCCGGCACGATTCTCACACGCGAAAATCCTGGCTCGAGCCCGATTCTCCTTGATGGGAGGCGAGTAGTCTCACCACTACACCACCGGGGTCCATATTAAAATGAATTTTTTTAATATCACCGTATATATTATATTGTTAACACCTTTCACAACTCTTTCATGGCAGGATTAACGTCACAGATACTTCATATACTGTTTTATAGCAACGTTGAATTGTTTGTTTTCAAACTGTTGATTTTCTACAATATTATGTGGCAACAAATTTTCAAAGGTTTTCGATGATCAGGTAAAAATGCTGTAGAGGAGACACGTAAAACCATTGTGACCACTAGAATAACAGCAACATTAAAACTGGAAAGACGTTCGTTCATAGAGGACTGTAACTTACTACCAGTGAACAGATCAGAACACTAAATTTCCATAACACTGATCTCAGCTGGTCACGTTTTACCTTGATCATATTCAAATTACACTGGCACTGTACGTATGTATCTGTTTCCGTAAGCAATCTATTTCTTTATGTTGCAAATTGAAGCCATTGTAATCAAGTGTGGAAATAGGCTGTTTTGCGTTCAGGATCTCGTATCCACGGCAAGAAGGATGAAATGTCATGTTTAAAGCATACTTTAAGGTCGTTGGTAATCTCCTATATGGAAGGAAATTTCCTTCTTAGTTAAACATAAAGGAGATTGCCAACGACCTTAAACAATGCTATAAACATAACATTTCATTTTTTTTACTTTTCTGCGTTCTATTCGTCGAATCGCTCTTTCTCTATTAAATTATTCTTCTTGACTTACCTTACACCCCAAACGTTAATTACCAGCTTACATTGTAAATTTCCGTCTCTATATTAGGTACCAACTGCGAAAACCTGTTCATTTAAAATAAAATATTTGATGGACAGAACCAAGTTTAATTAAACACCCACGATTAACTTATTTAGATGGGGGATGCAAAGACTATCTGACGTTATAACTCGTGACAGTAAGAGACAAGAAATATATTTTTAGAAGTCTGCATTATTTATGACCTGATTTCTCGTTGGCTGATAAAAACCGCAATGATGAGTTGCTGAGTAAATGTTTCTTGGGTAAATGAGCAAGGACAGCGTGTTTATCACAGCAAAACGTATATGTGCGTGTGTGTATATATATATACACACACACAACTAATGGAAGGGAAAAGGGAAACTTTCCCGCTGGAACCCCACATCCCTGCGGTCTCATCTTACCATTTCAAGGCGATACAAAACCAGCACGACTTGTCCATGAGTTCGATAACAATAAGCCTGTGATTCTTACAATAATTTACGGGATCGTAATGAAATGCCGCGTCATTAAATACAGACCAATTGTTTCTTTAAAAAGCTCGTTGACGTACCGCTTTGAGTTCCGCGTTTGCGATTCTTCTCGTCTGCGACTGTTCAGGTGTTTCGGATGCCCTTAAAGCAGTCTGTCGTTCCGCTTGTTCTTCCAGTCGTAGTTGGATCGGAAGAGGCGTTTTACAGGCTCCTAATATGGCTTGACCCTAAGCCTGTTCATCTAAATGCAGCTACGTTTGTTCACGCATTTCTGAGGCTCTCGAAGTGGCTTGACGCTCTGCCTGTTTATCTCGACGGAGTTGAGTATCGGCAGGAGACTCTAATATCCTGAGATGTTCCTGGCGTGCGGCCTGTTCTTCGAGCCTTTCCTGCATCTGAGTAGGCGATTCAGCGGCTCTCAAAGCAGCTTGACGCTGTGCTAGCTCCTGTCTTCTCAGTTCGGCATCTTCTGAAGACTCTTGCGATCGAGCAAATCTTTTCGCTTGTACTTGAGACGATGCTCTTGAAAGACTTGATTTTCGTTTGCGAGGCATTATTCATTTAACAGTCTATGAAAAATTAAACAGCATCAAAAACTGTTGAAAAAATAAACAAAAACAAATACCAAACCAACAAATCCAAATCAAAGTGCAAATCAGTACCAAAAATAAATCTAGTCTAATAAATTTAACGATATTCGAAAATTCCTAAACAACAAAACCAAAACAAACAGCGAATCAAAGGAATCCAAAAGCAAATGCAGTCAATTGAAACTCTCTAAATGCCATATATTGTTAATTTTTAAAACTACAATTTTTATGTCGTGTAACATAGAATGATTAAAAGGATTTGATTACATATTGAATAAATTTGTTGAGTTATCTTCTTGCTATAAAAAGTAGCTAATATCACCTTTTAGCCCTCCAACTATTTCTGTGCAAGAAATTACGTCTATCTGTTGCTCGGTTGCGACGTTGCATTGTTGACGTTGCATTGTTTAATTTGCGTTGTTATTCCGATTGTGTACTTTTTCATTTTCCAATAAGAATTTCCGCGAGGGAATGATATATTTTCTCGAGATAAAAAGTAGCATATGTCACTTCATTGCACTCCATCAAACTCTGTGCAAAAAAAAACGTCGATCCGTTGCTCCGTTGCGACGTGAAAGGACAAACAATCAAACAAACAAACACACTTTCGCATTTATAATATTAGTATAGATAGTGTAGATTATATATAAATATATATATTTATATATAGTAGCCGACATTCTTAACAGATTTTTTTTTCTTACCTTAGCTGCGTTAACGCATTTGCTTTATCATATGTTATTTGGCGACGGGCTACAGAATAAATAGCATATAAAGTCCAAGAAAATCCGTGAAAATTTCTTAGATTAGTGAACGTTGTAATATAAACCAGAATTTACTGATATAACTCATGATACCACTTTCCTCAACATGGGTGCAAACAATTTTTTAATAAGGTCTTAAAAACTCAGATGTTGAGAAGACCTAACGTCTGATTGAAATCAGTGCCTTAAGAGATTGAGCCAAAATCATAACCAACAGTAGTCAGACATTTATGGGTAAAAACGAATAGAGATAAAAAATATTTTTTAAAATTGTAAGCGCAAGAAATTTGTGATTACTTTCTTGTGCTGAACTGGATGTATGCGAGATACGACCGTAACAGGTGAAGTTAACTACTCAAAACGCGGATGTACTGAGAGAGAGTCATAATACAGAACGATCGGTTAGTGTAGAAGTACCTCGCTTGTAATTTCATAGTTTGTGTCACAACCTCTTGTTCTAAATGTAAAAATTTCAATTTCATAAATTCTTGTTTTTTTTGTATTTATATGTCACAGAATATGGAACAAAAGGAACAATGGACACAGTCGTTTTTACTTCGCTAACTACATGCCGCAAAAAATATTTTGCACACCTAGGCTTTATTAGTTACTAGGTTGCTCACGGCCGAAGAAAATGTGTTGTATGAAAATACAAGCAATTAGTTAGATTATCACGCCTAACTAGACGAATGTATTTTTGTAATACGTCTACTGACCAATAAAAAATATTTTATAAGCAACCAATTACAGATGGCGCAAAACTTCTTTTTAAGTGTGTGTAAACAACCAGAATGATACAATTTCAATTATAAGACCTTGTTTAAATATTACAGAGCTGTAAAAAATAAGTTGCACATAAACTTCAGTCAAAATTCTGAACTGGATATTACACCTGAAAATAAAACTCGGAAACATGAAATATCTGCAGTTCGTGAAGGGGGGTTCTGACCAGGTAATTCCTGATTTCACACCGCCCACTAACGACCGAAACAGCAGGACGTCTCGGATTACTGTAAAACGCCTGCGATCCCGGGCAAATCGCCAGTGATGGACCAATTAGCACGTTCTCGCCCAACGGCCCGAGGAATTCTTTTCACTCACCTCCCGGGACGGTCCGAGCCGGGTTGGTTCTTCTGCGAGGTTGTCGGCAGGTTAAGTGGAGTAACAGCCGGTTGGCGAGGTTAATAATGACTGCGTGGTAACGGGGCGTGAGTTATGGGATCGTGTCGTCGTCGTCCCCTTCTCCCCTCTTTGCTCTTCTGCCACTACGTCATCCAGGAGTTAGAGTGCTGGGGGAGGGAGGAGGGAGAGGCGTGGTCGGGCCCGATATGGCCCCCGCGGATAAATTTTTTAACCCTCGGGGTGATGATGAAACGAGCGCTGACCTCGTGGGACCCGCGAGCCTTGATTTACCTTCGGGTATCAGCCGTACGCCCCCGTCCGCCCTCTTACGAGATCTCATCGGCGCGTCGGGGCGGGTCCTGTCGGCGGGAGGTTCCTGTTACCGCTGTGCGTCTCGTCCATCCCCCTTCTCACCCCACCTCCAGCGTTCCAACGAATCTCGTGGGTCCCTGCGTGCCAACCTATGTACTTCGCAACTCCTGCCTGCGGGGGATTATTATTCCACCCCCCACCCCTACCCCTACACCCAACAAAACATACGTCGTGTGCGGACTTCGAGTTAGAACTGACGTACTGCAGCGGTCGAGGTGAAACAAGCTATGCCTCGTCTTCAAAGCTCCCTACTTCTTTAAACTTTAAGGGGCTCGCCTGCCTGCATCGTTTTTCTATTTATTTTTTTGGCCGAGATGAGTGGGAGCTATATATTTATTTATCAAACAAGAGCGCCACCGCCGCTACGCGCAGGGCTTCGAACTGGCGTGCAGTGTTCTCGTAGTGCTGCGTGTAGCTATGGGACTTTCAGCGGTAACCCTTTCATTATATTAATGTCAAGTCTGCACCAAAGTTTAGTAAGGGTTCCATCGTAACTTAACTCGTATCCTGCTATTTTGTTTTTAGATACGGCAGTCTGAAAAAGCCATTTTTAACTATGTCGGAGGGCTCCAAAACAATATTTACAGAAGGCTTGGTAACTTTAAAGTACTATTCCGTAATTATCTGGGATATGGTGTATTTTCGTAGGTAAAGATACTGGAGGCACGTGTAATAGTTTCGTAAAAAAAACAGTATTTCAAATTCTCTGCAACGCAGTTCAAGCACCAAGCAGGTGGAACCATTAATCACTAAATGAAATTTGTTTGAGCTGTTTCGTGAATTTTTACCTGAACATTCGCTAAAGTATAACATTTGAATTCGCTATTTAATGTAAATGTTATTATTTGGTTGTTTTGAATGCCCCCGAACAGCGAATATGTCTCGGTAGAGGAACACAAGTGATTAATGATTTGGGGAAGGAATCGGTCAGGTTTATTTGAAGAAACCAGTCCAGCATTCGCCTGGAGTGATTTCGAAAAACCCTGGAAAACCGATATCAGTAATAGTATTAATTCACGAATTTTGTTTCTCCAATGGCTTGAAACAATATCAGACTCCGATATGCCAATGGGCTTTGATTATTAGCAAGTTTTTATTACTGTAATACACAAATCTCTTAATCGTGTGGATATGTTGTTTGTGTACAGCTTTTGAATACAAAATAGAAATAAGAGCACCATGTCCATTTATATCATAGAAGAGTTTAACTACCGTCACTTATGAATTAAGACATCATGTGGACATGCTAACGTTCATGTACGGGCGAGAATTAAACCGGAATTATGGTTGTCAAAAACATTTACTGTGACTATAAATACAGGATGAGAATAAAAGAATACCCCAAATTTGATGGTCTATAATATTAAAACCAAACAACCTAAAACCTTGATGAATGTATGGTAAACAAACTTCACGGTTCCACGGTTCACTTGATTACTCAACCTGTACATCAATTTCCCGATATACTTGTGCTTGTACAGCATTTTGAAATCGGACTTAATGGTGTTGGTCACCAAAATTTCGTTATTTTATACTTGTACGAAACAGTGTTTAACTTGCAGATATTGTTTTTAGTCCCATTTCCTTACATTAAAAATTTTAGATCGCGTAGTTTTTGCAACATGACATATCAAAATCACAATAACATCTTCGGGAAGTACAAACTAATTAAACAAAATAATTTACAGAAAAATTTAAAAAGGTGATTTAAATGTCGTGTATTAATTAATTTTAAGGTAAGCTTGGGGAAACTTATCGTACAAAATCACAGACAAATAAAAATATGCGAATAATTTCCTTATTTTAAGCTATTTTTTAATATCGCGAAAACTTTTTATAACGCTATTCGAAAGATTCCATGAAGTTACCATTGGTACCTCATTTCAATGCGATTATTTCATTTCAGTAAGTGAGTTTGTTTTTACTTTTTGTACTCCCCAAAAGAACTAAAAATATGATTTTGANATCACAGACAAATAAAAATATGCGAATAATTTCCTTATTTTAAGCTATTTTTTAATATCGCGAAAACTTTTTATAACGCTATTCGAAAGATTCCATGAAGTTACCATTGGTACCTCATTTCAACGCGATTATTTCATTTCAGTAAGTGAGTTTGTTTTTACTTTTTGTACTCCCCAAAAGAACTAAAAATATGATTTTGACACACCATTGTGTAAAAATATGCAGCCAATTTTTTTTTTCAGGAAATATTACATGTAAATAATGTCTACAAGTTAAACAGTATTTCATACAAATAAACAATAATACATTTTCTCTTGTCAGTGCCCTTACAGAAATATGCAAGCGTAACGCCGTTGCTTGTTTTGGGGCCACCATTTACAAAACCGTTTAATTTGTATGTTTTATTCTACGACATGACTTCGCAGTTCTCCGCATATAACGGCGCAGTCATTTCGATTATCGAATGAACTGCATTTTACTGTAATTTTTTGTGATAGCTGTTAGGTTAATATAAGTTAAGTAGTAACAAATCAATACGTCTGACTGCTCTATAAAGATGGCATTCTCATATTAAATATTTTTATGACCTCCATTTTGAATAGAGGATTTTTGATATCATACCGGTATAGGGTAGTCTAAAGTAGAACTACATGTCGGCAACATTTTACGGGAATGACTTCCGTAGTTCCCAAGATATGCCGTAACTTGTTTATTTTTCAGGTATTGGTATCTCCCAAATTAGCAGACAAAAGAAACTGTGAATTATACATTTATTCATTGCAATATGTACCGCTTGTCCATAAAATTTGGCTGAGTGAAACAGCTGTAGTGCTTTTGCAGGTATGTCAATAAATCTAAAATATTTATATGACCACCCTAACCAAAATAACTAACTAATATATCAAATGGCATATGTGTTTCGGGTGGGTTGCTGTTTGACTTCTTGCACGCATAATTTTGTGGCAACTCTTTCAGCGTTCCACGAGATATTTTAAAATGGAGGACAGAAGAGATATGGATTTATAAATTTAAGGCACGTAACAGGTAAAATTAGCATGCAAAGTTTATTTGAAATATGACAAATAGTTCTGTAGACATTGCATACTAACATTATATTTTATGTGAGTAATTTTTGAAATAAATGTATCACATGCCCTTTAGAATAATTAGTATTTAGTGTGGGTTGCTATTTGAATACTTCGATTTTCAGTTTAGCAAGAATTGGTCAACCGGTATCGTAGATACGACGTCTACATTTCACGTGGTTCTAACTTTTAAAGTGGTGTACCATTGAGAGAATGAGTTTCTGCTTTCAAATCCAATAATTTGTTCTGTGGATGTTCCGAATTCGGTTCAAATTGGTTGAATGGTATTAGAAAAATTACACTGCAGACAAAAAATTAAATAACAGTAATATTGAAATAACTTGTCTGGCATGGTCAGGAAGTATATAATTCTGATATCCTTAATAAGTGCTGTAAGTATACCACATTTTAGTGAAAATTGGTGTAAGGTTTCGCAACTTTATAGAGGACACACGCCACACAGATACACAGACAAGGAAATGCTCTCTAAGACAAATGTTTCCGTAGGAAAGTAGGTCAAAAGAGTGGGGACGAGGGCAGATTTGACTCAAAAAGTAGACAAGAATGCACAGTAATAGCTGTGATCGAAATCGGAGAATACTACCATGTGCATCACGTACCAACTTGTATCAACTGGACTATTTTCAGAGTGAACTACCTTAATCAATGTTTGGAAACATCTTCTCAGACAGCAAGTCTTATAATATATACTTGGAAGATGTTAAAGGATCACAAGATTTTTTTTCAATGGGCACTGGCTTTAAATATTTTCTCGAAAAAAAATTTTGCACCCACCTAATATACCCACCTTTAATTTAAAGCAGAAAATAAAGGAAAAAAAAATTTCAAGTGAACTTAACTACTAAACGTTACAATTATAATTACTTGCATCACAGAAGAAGGCCTGCAGAGATGTGGAATTACCTCGTTGTTTTATTCAACCCCATCAGCCACTCAAACAGTCTCGTTTGCCTGTCATGTGGCACTAGAAAATTATCGAACTAGATAAAAGAAAACAACTTACCTCTCGTCAGCCGAACCAGTATAGATCTCTGCTTGCAGTTACGTATAACGAAAACTAATCCGCCTACAAAATATAATAATTTACATTCGAAAACTTTGGTATTTGAAACCATTTGTGTACTCTAGTCAAAGTGAGACTTTTTACGTTTTTTAGTAATTTTAACACTTTTGGACATTTAAATCTTCATACAACTGTTAAGTGTAATTACAGGACGTGTCTTTAATATTATTATAGCCATATTTATTTACACTCTTAACTTGTGAATATTTTTTATTTGGTTTGAATTTAATTACCTTATTACTTATTGCATGCAGCTACGAAAAAAACTATGCAAATGATTTTATATTAATTTTTTTCATCGATGAAACCAATTTAATATACATCATAACAGTGAGGCGACAAAAGTAATGGGATACTTTCTAATATCGTGTCGGACCTCATTTTGCCCTGCGAAGTGCAGTAATTCGACGTGGCATGGACTCAACCAGTCGTTGGAAGTCCTCGGCAGAAATATCGAGCCATGCTGCCTCTATAGACGCTCATAATTGCGAAAGTGTTGCCGATGCAGGATTCTGTGCACGAATTTACCTCTCGACGATGTCCCATAAATATTCGATGGGATTCATGTCGGACAATCTTGGTGGCCAAATCATTCGCTGGAATTGTCCAGAATGTTCTTCAAGCCGATCGCAAAAAGTTGTGGCCCGGTGACATGGTGCATTGTCATCCATAAAAAGTCCATCGTTGTTTGGGTACAAGAAGTACATGAATGGCTGCAAGTGGTCTCCAAGAAGCTGAACATAACCTTTTCCAGTCAATGATCGGTTCAGTTGGACCAGAGGACCCAGTACATTCCATGTAAAAACAGCCTACACCATTATGGAGCCACCACCAGATTGCACAGTTCCTTCTTGACAACTTGGGTCCATGGATTCGTGGGGTCTGCGCCACACTCGAACCCTACCATCAGATCTTATCAACTGAAATCGGGACTCATCTGACCAAGCCACGGTTTTCCAGTAGTCTAAGGTCCAACCGATATTGTCACGAGTCCAGGAGAAGTGCTGCAGGCGATGTCGTGCTGTTAGTAAAGGCATTCGAGTCGGTCTTCTGCTGGCATAGCCCAGTACAGCCAAAGTTCGCCGCACTGTCCTAACGAACACGTCCGTCGTACGTCCCATATGGATTCCTACGGTTATTTAAAGCAGTGTTGCTTGTCTGTTAACACTGACCATTCTACGCACACATCTTTGGTCTCGGTCATTAAGTGCACGCGGTCGGCCACTGCCTTGTCCATGGTGCGAGGCTATGCCTGAAATTAGGTATTCTCGGCACACTCTCTACACTACTAATCTCGGAATGTTGAATTCCCTAACCATTTCCGAAATGGAATGTCCCATGCGTTGAGCTCCAACTACCATTCTACGTTCAAAGTCTGTTAATTCCCGTCCTGCGGCCATAATGACGTCAGAAACCTTTTCACATGAATCACTTGACTACAAATGAAAGCCCAACCAATGCACTGCCCATTTATACATTTTGTACGCGATACTACTGCCATCTGTATATTTGCATATTGCTATCCCATGACTTTTGTCACCTCTGTGTATTTACGAAGAGCGTAACATAATAAATATTTGCCTACCACCGTCAGCGGTATATATTTCTTTTTATTTGACTACTAATAGTCAATATTATTTTATTACTAATCGTTAATATTTGATCAATAACAATTTAATATATATATATATATATATATATATATATATATATATACAAACACATACATTGTTTGCCATACAGCAACATTCAAAATTTTGATACTTATTTTAATGTTAAATTTATTATATGATAATATTGTCTGCATTTTACATTACAAGGCGTAGTTCATATTCTCATTTTACATTGTTTTATTTCAGCAAAGTGAAATAAGTAATATCATGGCAGATATCGCATGGCTTTTGTAATATATGTTTACTGATCAAACTACTGGACTGTGGGTTGATCGAAGATCACTAGCGGTTCGACTGCTTTAAAACATGATTTCTCTCAAGAATAATGGCCTTCTAGAAATCTTATTACAAAATATTTTGCGAAAGCATGCTGTTATATTATCTTTTCGTACTTAGCGTTTTCTGAAATTTTTCTGATAATAAAGAATATTATTTAAAGCTTTTGGGATATTCGATTCTAATTTATACAAAACTGTAGTATGCTGTCAGTTACAAAATAACTGAAGAAAATATTTAAATGTAATGTTTCATTAAATAAAATCGCAAATTTTGCAGTCTAATTGCTCTTATGGTATTCATGTGTTGTTTTTTAACAATTTAAATTTACGTAATAAAATAACTATGTGCATTTTAAATGTGTNTCTTATGGTATTCATGTGTTGTTTTTTAACAATTTAAATTTACGTAATAAAATAACTATGTGCATTTTAAATGTGTTTATTGTGTTCAGTGGCACATTTCCAAATAACTTAAACATTAAGTACAATACGGCAAATCACAGTGGTGGTATTTANTTATTGTGTTCAGTGGCACATTTCCAAATAACTTAAACATTAAGTACAATACGGCAAATCACAGTGGTGGTATTTAATCATTTATTTTATTTCTAAAACATTTAAAAACTAAATATTTTGATTTCAGAAGGAAGTTTCATTATCTTATAGTTATGAATAAAAACACCAAAAAGTATTACCAGCAAGTATTATTGTAAATTTTACTGTCAACTTAATTTTTGTGAATTAGACAATGAAATCTAAAAGAACGGAATTAACGACAATAGATTAGTGACTAAACGTAAATAGACCAAGCCCACNTAAATGTGTGTATTGTGTTCAGTGGCACATTTCCAAATAACTTAAACATTAAGTACAATACGGCAAATCACAGTGGCGGTATTTAATCATTTATTTTATTTCTAAAACATTTAAAAACTAAATATTTTGATTTCAGAAGGAAGTTTCATTATCTTATAGTTATGAATAAAAAAACCAAAAAGTATTACCAGCAAGTATTATTGTAAATTTTACTGTCAACTTAATTTTTGTGGATTAGACAATGAAATCTAAAAGAACGGAATTAACGACAATAGATTAGTGACTAAACGTAAATAGACCAAGCCCACNGATTAGACAATGAAATCTAAAAGAACGGAATTAACGACAATAGATTAGTGACTAAACGTAAATAGACCAAGCCCACATAAGAAACAAGGTAATATTATCTTGCGAGTGCAATTTTTTGGACATTACCTCTACTACATTATATTCACTACTTTGGCAAAATAACTGTGAGACGGCCTTCAGGTTTGTATCGTTATGACCACACTTGCCCTACTCTTTGCTTCAACGAGATATGTACAAGAAGAATAAAGAAAATAAAACAGGACGCGTGCCTTGACGTTGCAGGCCGCACTGTGGTGACGTCAGATGTGGGACGAGGAGATAGGGCGAGCCCGAGGGCTATCTCAGAGTTGTGATCGCCCCGCCAATTTGTTGTTTGGGTTCGCTGGGGTTTCGTGGGTGGGTGTGTGCGAGCATGTGCGTGTGTGCGTGTGTGTGCTCGCCGCTGGCACGATCTATCTCGCAGTGTGACCTTGCACACACGATCCTCAGCCCCCTCCCTCGTTCCAACGTCCCAGATCCGAGGACTCTCTGGTTGCCCTCTCCCACGCCTTACTTCTTTCTGAACTATGCGCCTTCCATCGTGGCGAAGTCGTTGAGGTGGCACTTTCCAATTGTCAGATCCCGAGTTCTCGAAACCCGAGTAACATCTTTAAAAAGCAACCACTTTTATTTTTGTACGGGTTCATTGGTTTGGAGTGGAGTGGTTTTGGCGGCTGTTTTGCAGAAATTCTTCGTTTTCGAGTCATAACTTTGGATTGAGAGTAATACCGACAATGCATGATTATAGAAAATTTACATATTATGAGTTGTTTAATATTTTTCTGCTTAATTTTCATTATGTTTCATCTCCTAGTCGCAAAAAGTCAGGAACATATTTATATTTTATAAATAAGTTTCTACATCTTTGCAAGCAGGAAATAACACACAGTAACAATGAGATACAAATATATTAAATAACTAGTCAATTGTAATTTTTCTATAATCAAACATTCCAAATAATACATCCGAAACTGAACTTATGACACGAAAACGACGAATTTCTGCGTAATAGGCGAAGCCGAGCTTTAACGACAAGGCCTCGAGGGACGATGATAGTTAAGCGTGGTGGACGTGAGGCAGCGCCTCAGTACAGTGGCGGAGTAAACTGGAGACCCCAGAGAAAACCCGCCGACCATCGACATCGTCCGGCACGATTCCGACGTGCGAAAATCCGGGAGCAGCCACCCTGGGAATCAAACCTGGTACGCCTTGGTGGGAGGCGAGTGCTCTAGCCACTACGTCGACCGCGGCCCCCATTAGTTTAGAGTTCTCATAATTCACTTTTGTTTGAGAGTAAGTTTTATCGTACTGAATGTGTGGGGAGGGGGGNTCCAGATACATTATAGGAGAGTTTGGCGTAGGTAAAATTTCTGTCGCAAATTGCGCTGGCATTCCAAAGCAACCGCTTGTATGCTGTAGGTAAATTAAGAGTATTTGTGTTGATTTGCGTGTCAAAACTTGTGTTTGTTGCTAATTGTAAAATAAACTTGGCCTTGTCAAAATATTATATACAATAAGTAACTGTCGATACTACGTTTTGCTGTATTCAGTTTTACGGTGGAATATGAAATAAGTAAACATTATTTCGTTAATTTTCTACTCTGATACGAATAACAAATATGATTAACTGCGAGGTTCTAACACAATACAAAACTGAAGGTTTTAAAGAATTCGTATTTTGAATTTTTGGAAATCGCAATTGAATTATGTGTTTGAGAAAGCCCATAAGTCCACATGTTGGCAACAATGAGTTAGCAATAGCGTTAATAACTTGTAAGGTAGTTTTACGTGGCAGAAAATAACCACATAAGTCAACGAAATTGTATCTAGATACAGCCTTCTATAGCTGCCCAAACGTGCGAATGTGGAAACACAAAACCAGCCTGCTGATTAATTAGGTCGACATAGACTTTAACGTATCATCAGCAAGACGTGTGTCTTTGAGAGAAGGACTGTATGCATACTTATTCACGTCAATTGGTGTTATTTTGTATACATTTCAGTGTTAACATTTAGTATTGCTTTGTAAAAAAACTAAATAATTAATGTGGAAGTAGTTTTGACTGACTCCAAGAAAAACCAACAAACTTGAGAACAATGTGGTTTGATTTTCTTTCGTGCATTTGAGAAAGAACGTAAGTCAGGTAATTTTTAATATGGTTTTTGGGGGAATGTTAATACTATGTAATGGTTTTCCATGGTAAACAGTTAAAATGATGCTTTATATTGTACTTATAGTTTTATGTATATGTTTTTCGCCATATACCAATGTCTATTATAATTTTTATAATTCCTGTCAAAAGTGTGGCTTGCGACTTATGGTGTTTCTCAAATTCGTGATTCAACTATCCAGTTTGTCTACATGCAATACAAAGAATCTCCGGTTTACGTGCAGTATTGATGCTACCTGGAAGAGGACAGTTTGTCTTCATTCAGCCATTGTGAGAAATAATTTTCCTGGAATTTTTCATTACCGCAGTGTTCCAAAGTTACTTGCGAAAATAGTGCAACAATCCCTACTTTAGCAATTAAGGGGGACGATTTTAACAACCACATCTAAACAGATCCACAATCTGCGTTTCACGAAACATGATTCCGATTTTGGTCGCTCCATTTCAAGTAACTTCCGGGTATTTTTACATTCAAGCATTTTAAACTTAGATTTTCAGTACCGCGTAACTCCCTTAATATTCACCACATGATAGTGTCTGCCAATGTATACCTCACCTTATTTCTCATAAAGAATCTCCTCCCGGAGTTTGGCACATGNACCACATGATAGTGTCTGCCAATGTATACCTCACCTTATTTCTCATAAAGAATCTCCTCCCGGAGTTTGGCACATGCATTCTGGTCAACGATGTTTATGTGTATATATAGTATACTTTACACGTTAATGGAAGTTTCTTATTTTACCAGTAAAGCATGTGGCACAACTATGGGTGTATTTTGTTTTTCCAGCGTTTCGAGTGTACCCACTATAATCACACTGTTTGGACATATCCAAAATTTGGGTTTGACGGCATCCGGATTTTAGTGGGCTCCGAAATATTTAATTTTTCGACATCTTGCTTACAAAAAAAACGTATTCTTTACAGTGGTAAGTCAACTTGAAACAACACACTTTAGAAGAAATAAAGTTAGCGTTCTTAACGATATGCCCTACAAATCTCTATAGTTATCGGGCGGCAATACATAATAGTTATCGCCAGTCTACGTGATACAAATATTCTGAACTTGTGTTCCGACTAAGTTTGATCGTAAGCGAGATGAAATTTTTGACTCAATACAAGAGAAAGTTTTTAAATAAAAATATAAAAGGTGATAATAATTTAACTCCAGTACTGTTTCGTTTGCTGTTGGTATTGTTTATTTGATAATTTCATATTCCAGCTTTCGGTATCAGTATTTCACGGGATGCAGTGTCTGCGTTCCTTTGCAGGAACCTAAAACTCGAGAAAAGGGAAAGGCTGGGACTAGACGGACTAGGAAATATTTACATCATGAGAAGAGAAAAAAAATTACAACCGTGTAAAGGCAAAAGGCAGCCTTGCTCCAAAACAGGAATGCCGTTTCAGTTATTTTTTTGTTTGTTTTGTTTTTGTTGATGTGCCAGGTAACTACCGCCGCCCTAGTCGCCAGTTTCCCGCCCAGGCTATGGATCGTTCATTAGAGCTGCCTTATTGAGACGCTCGGGGCTTCGCGGATTTGTTTACATTTGCCGTGTCGTCGGTTCCGCGAAGTTATCACGAGGGAAAGATATTTAATCTCCTCCGGAAAGTCGAGAGGCGGGGCGCAATATTCTTCCAGAAGTTTCTCCGCCATACCGGCTGCAAAAGAATGTCACAAAAAGTAAATCAGCAGTTACCCTCTACGTTAACGGCGAAATACGAAAATAAAAAAGGCTACGTTTCGTGATTTACAATGACTTTTACTTTCTTCCTGGTTTGACGCAATGAACGTGCTTACGAGGAAAAAGGACTTTCACTTTCCACGAAAAAAAAAAAACCTTAATAATTTTCAAAATGTATTAATTTGTTGTGACATCCGTGAGTGAGATTATTCAGATTACCTTTGGTGAATATGGTTATGGATTTGACTCCCGGATAACCTATGACTGTATTTCCTGGTTCTAGTTATCAGTATACGGTTTTTTACTATCTGCATGCTTTTTCCTTGTTACATTCGTATAATTAATATGGTGTAGAGTGCTCATGCCAACTGCGCATTGCCCACTCTCACTATCCTTATATTAAACTAGTTTTCTTGCGACAAAAACGATTGGGGTGCGCGCAGTGGTAAACAACTGCACTAGCATCCAAGAAGACCCAGGTTAGATTCCAGACCTAGCCATCCTGATTACAGTTTTCCACGGTTTACCGAAATTGGAAGTCGCTCCAAGCGAATGCTGAGATGTTCCTTACTGCCAGCCCTAACCGACTCCTTCCCCGTTCCTGCTTCTCTGGGCGGCGTTCCGAAACGTTACTCCGAGAGTAGAGTAAAGTAACAGAGAGTAACAACTGACTAAAGCAACAGTAAACGTGGTGTTTGGAACGAGCATTATGTAAATACCATTCTTTGTTTTCACAAATATGTACTGATTAATCAAATTCCAGAAGCTATTTACTATTTTCTTCAAATGCTTTTTTTTTTTTACCATAAGAAAAACTATAAGCATTGATTTTTAAAATAAAACCTTTATACACGTTTATTTTAAAATAAAAATACTAATTTTGACATTTGTCATTTGTTATTTTACCGTGAGTGANTTACCATAAGAAAAACTATAAGCATTGATTTTTAAAATGAAACCTTTATACACGTTTATTTTAAAATAAAAATACTAATTTTGACATTTGTCATTTGTTATTTTACCGTGAGTGAATGTTAACAGAATGTCCACATTTCCTTTCAGTTCGTTTAAGTTTACTTAACTTTTCGCCATTTTCAATTTGCCTTTCGTTACTCGCCGAAATAGTGCGCGTAAAAGTTTCACTCTATCAAGATGCTTAGATAAATTACTCTGCAGTTTTGGGACACTGGAAAGAGCGAGTAAGTGTTTATTCGACATTTACTCGAAGTGTTCTGGCACAGCTAAAGAAAAAGGTTTACTCGCAGAGTAACGTTCTGGAACTTGCTCTTTCTCTGATGAATTCACTGAAGTTGACGAGACGTTAAGTCCAACCAACCTACCTACCTGTCTTTTTGACAGTACAGTAAAATAACTGCGTGTCTTCAACTCTACTTAGTTAACCCCTTTCATAAATAAATGCTTAGGTATGCTAGTACATTCCTTTTGACAGAGTTGTTACGCAAATTCGACGTGATTAAGTTACGCGAAATTAATTTTTTTCTCGCAAAATCGTGGGGTGGTTGTAAAACCAAATGTAGTCACGTTACTGATTTATCTCGTGATTTCTACTGTTGCTCTATCAGTATTGAGGTGGATATTGAGGACATACGCAGAATTCGCAAATCGGGCCACCTTGTTTTTGTTCTACGGTCACAGCTGATTCCCGGTTAACTGTAAACTTTTGAAATAAACGTTTTAAAATAGTCCCATCACCCTTATCGGATGCAAATATAACAGACACACTGATCAACATGCTCCCCGTAAAGTAGGCAGATGTTTAAGATAAATATTTCTACGTTTTAACGTTGTATTAAAACTGCGATGTTTACTTATTTTTAGTTCATTGTTTGTTTGCTTTATTCTCATAATGCAAGAATCAGAATATCCGTTAACTTACTTAATTTTATGTTAATTTCACACTTCCGTTTGACAGACACGTGAATAAAGTAAGGTAATGTTAATTACCTATATTTTAGAAGGATACATAATGGTTCGAAAATAACTGAATTACTCACGAGTAGCTCTTTGCTTCCCAGTGTCAAGCAAAAATGTTAAAAGTTAAAAAAATTTAAGAAATGTATTAATATTTATAATTATTTGACAGTTATCTGGGCAGACACATATTTCCATCTCTTCTGCATAGCCTGTAAACCTGGAAAGCAAGACTTACCTACGCCGTTGTTATGATTGAAATTAGCGTGAACCTTCTTTTATACCATCATACGTGCTGGGTTCAGGATGATTTCTAAACACCCGCGACGAAAGAATGCCAATACGACGCTGGCCTCGAGGACTCTTCAACACGGGCCTACGTGTACAAAAAAAGCTGTCAGCGATTTCGCCACGAGGCGTAAGGTAAACCAGGACAAGTTTGCATTACAATCGTTAATAAAGGCCTACCCTATCGCACCCGGAGAAACTGCCTGCCTGCAGCCGGCCACCGCCACGAGAAGATGCTGCCCTTTGGCGCAGCGCAATCGTGCATAACCGCCATTTACGTGATGAACAACCAGCCTACGGTGACGATCCAACAGAAGATGAGCGAGCAGATACGAACATTAGTACTCTAATGTGGTACTTGTCTAACGCAACATCCCTCTGCGCGTTATATTAAATGTAATGATACTATAATTTGTAAATCAGATGCATATAAATACAACAGTTTCGCATCTTACGCATTGTAATTATATATATATAACCTACTCACAATCTGAAATACGAAATGTATGGTTTGTAGTCATAATTATACCAAACCATAAAACCGTGTATCACCGGATTTTATAAAGTGTCATAATCTGTGAGAGCTACTGAACAGTAACCAATGATAGATACTCTTCGTATCCTTTATAAACATTTACCTTAATCTAAGTCGTGTCATTTTCTTAGCATTATTTTCTTATTGGCAAAGTCAGGCCACTTTGAAGGTATATCAGCTTAACAAGGACAAAGACAACCGTTAGTGAATTTCATTTCAACTAGCCAGGCGTATTTCAACAAGATTGGACTCCTGCCATAATAGTACACGGCGCTGCATTGAACTATGCCACAAACATTCCACCTGTACAATTACAGGGTTGCCACTTCAAGTCCAACAGGCACGCGCAACACACGAGAACACTTAGTACTGTTCAGAGAGCTCAGCGCATAGCGGCGATGGTGCACTTTATGCGCATTGCAGTGTCGCCCTTATGGCTCCCGCTACTCTCGACCTCAAGCGTGGAAAAAGAAAACACCTCCCGGCAGGCGGGTCCCATAAGCAGCTATTGCACGACGGAAGACACGCGCAAATCCCGTGCAAGATTGCACTTTCATAATAAATGTCATGCAAGAATATACAATACCTCATGCGAGGTAGTTATCTTACGAAAGCATGACATGGAGCATTTCGTATTTTGAAGACAGTTTTGCACGAAACGACCAATAGGTCGTTCTCTGCTAATCATGAGACATTATGTTTATCGATCAGGGATGTAGGAGACGAGCAGAGAATATATAACAGCGCAAAGAGAAATCATACTAAAATTATTAATTGCTAAGAAGTTTTAAAAATTTTGTTTAGGAAATGGAGTGTTGGGAGATTGTTGGGCGAGTACAAAAATTACACTGTTCTATTTAATAATCACTACTTTAAAACACGTGTGTTCATGAAACTTATTAATGGGAATTATATCCAGTTAAGACATTCTGAAGCCATCAGCGTTTCTCATGCAAGGGGATATTTTGCTGCAAGTGTAATCTGTGGGCTCTTTTCTCGTCAGACTTCCCTGATATTCTCGCATAAGAGTTCTCACGTCGTGCCTCGTACGAAATCCATTTCGCGTCGTTTAACAGCAGCTTCACGTTCTTCCAAATCTATGCGTTTTTTAGAAACGACAAATCGTTTCTAGGTCGTGTGCACATGTCAGCCAGAGGGGCGATTATAAACGTCACGTATCTCAAGTTTCGGTTTCGTTCGGAAGCGATTTTGTCGGTGTGTGTGGCGCACTCAGATGCGAGGTGAGAATGCACATCTTGTGTTCCGTTTTTGTACCGCAAATGTCGGAGTTTAAATTACGTCGCAGCAGTGAAAATCGGTAGATGTGAGTACATACCTACGTTTTGAATTTTTCGCCAGATATGTATTTACATAGTTGCAGCAGTCTTTTCAGGCTACTTTTGGGCGGTTGCCGAGGCAGCAGGAGTTTACTTAATCAGTGAACAGTGATGTCGCGTAGGTATTTACTGTTATCGCCAACAGACGTCACGCTCTGTGAGCTATAAGTTCATAACCCAAAAACATAAATAGTTAAAGATACTGTCGCACACGTTATTTATAGTACATTTTCCTTTACTTAAATCTCTAATTTCAGGCAGGTGTTTATGTCTGCCTGGAAATAATTACTAAATACAACTCACATAATGACATTCTGTGTATTCGTTTTCTCTGTGACATCATAGAATTTCGATAAGCTTTGAAGTTTAACGAAAATCGTACCGCAGTGCAGTTCGTAATAACTACATTAGCTGTTGTGTTTCGTTCTGTCTTCGAAGAGTAACGGTTGCTGTCGGAAAGATCGTGTTCAGCCCACGGATCCACCTTCCTGTAGCTACACCTCTGTATATGCTATTCACTGTAAAGTGAGCACTTTCGAAAGCCCTCTGATTTGGAATAATAGTCAATAAATATATTTTACTTTAGTCTTAGACGATAAATTATGAGAGCTGTGGAATATACATGCCATGTTTATTACCTACATGTAAATATTAATTTTTTAAATGTCGTAAGAAGGACCTAAAATGGCTGTAAAAAAAAGTAAATAGACCTTCAAAAGTGGGCACTTTATCCTGAACAGCATGTATAGAGACGCGTACGGATGGCTGGGAGAATCACTTTCCGCCGGCCGGCCCTGGATGCTCTCGCCGTGACACATCGGTTAATAGCTGCGGGTGTTTTAAAGAGCGCCGCTGACTAAGCGGTAACGTCAGGGCGGAGTGACTGCTACACCGCCCACGCCTCCCATCTTGTCAGTTCAAAGGGATGAAGGGGCGGGCTGGTTTCCGAAAGGGGGATGGGGTAAAGTAGGGGGAGGATATGGTTACGCCAGCTCCAACCCGTGTTCCCTTTTATAATTGTCGGCGAGGAAACAATACCGCATTAGCAATCGCTTGACCCCTCGGAGGCGCTGCTTTTGTTCCCTGCTGGGAACGGCTGGCTATTCTGACTACACCGAAAGTGTACTTGAGAGTGAGATTTAAGCTCTCCAATCGAAAACTCCCTAAGGCTCGGCTTCACCACCTTTGCAAACATTTTTCGTTTTCGCGTCATGATTCTGGTTTCACAGTAATTACCGACCTTGTACGATTCTAAATAATCTTACATTATACGAGTTGTTTAATATTTTTGCGTGCCAACCTCCCGTGGCGCAGTTGGTTGATGCGCCGCCGGTCTGGGGTGCGAAAGGTTCTGGATTCGAATCCTAAATATGTCATGGGTGTTAGTTTAAGTTATGCAATATGTTAGTTTGTAAGCCGTTTCCTGATAAGCCTTCAGGCATAAAACCGGTGGGCTATAATAAGTCCTATTCAATGAATCAAACAATTTTTGTGCGTAATTTTAATTGTGTGATATCTGCTTGTTGTAAAAAAAACCTTAATTTATGTAGATTTTATCAATAAGTCCATGCCTTTTTGCAAGCTGGAAATAATACAGTGAAAATAAGATTCAAATTTATTAAACAGCTAGTAAATTGTAAATTTTCTATAATGAAACATTTCCAACGATATTTCTGAAACTGAAATTACGACACGAAAAGGACTAATTTCTGCAAAAGGAGTGGGGCTGATCCGTAATAGCACTGGACAATAAAATACGCACGGGATTGTCTTATTATCTTTTTAAAATGTCTTCACATTTTATTCAGATGCAGCGCAATTTCCGTAATAAAAATTGTTTCTGAGAACTTCGACTTATTTCGATCGAAGTAAAATTGCATTTAAAAAAGAAGTAACTTTCCCAATGAAAGAATTAGTAGAATCATAATAAGATGATTTTAAAACAAAGAATTTGCATACTTTAATCTGCACATAAACGCTGATGATTTTGTTGAAGTACTCAAAGCCTTGGACAGTATGATCAAGTATATATTCACAATATTTTTCTGTGGAGAAAGAGCTGTGCATCAAACTAGATGGTAATCGGTTAGTAGATGTAAATAGCCTAATTGGGGACCGATGTGTAAGGTGGGGGATTCAGGGATTCGTCCACTAGAGGTGTGAGGTGGGGGATTCGAAGCGGCCATCTTGGATTTCATTACCTCGTGCTCAGTCATTCCGGTCGCCCATATTGGATGATGTCACCACTCCTACATCCACATGCTCTGTCATTCTGGTAGGCTATCTTGTTTATAGAATGTTCCAGTTCATTGCTCTGTCCTTTCATAATCTGACATTCCATGTCACCTACACATGTGTCGTATGCATCACCTCTGGCGGCCATCTTTTAAAGTCGATCTGTGAGGTTTGAGATGGGATACTCGGGGCACCAACTATAATCTTGGATGTTGTCTGTTCCTGCTATGGCACGCATCTGTTGCATGTACACATGAGTAGATAGAAAATGCCGATTTGGGCGCAACCCCTCTTTTAAATGCTAAATGGTTAAAAGTAACCTTAAATTTGCAACCCGCTTTTAAATGCTAAAGGGTTAAAAACAACCACCCACCTTCAACCCGCTTTTAAATGCTAAAGGGTTGAAAACAACCTTAAATTTTCAACCCGCTTTTAAATGCTAAAGGGTTGAAAACAACCTTAAATTTTCAACCCCCTTTTAAATGCTAAAGGGTTAAAAGTAACCTTAAATTTTCAACCCGCTTTTAAATGCTAAAGGGTTAAAAACAACCACCCACCTTCAACCCGCTTTTAAATGCTAAAGGGTTGAAAACAACCTTTAATTTTCAACCCGCTTTTAAATGCTAACAACCCCCTTTTAAATGCTAAAGGGTTAAAAGTAACCTTACATTTTCAACCTGCTTTTAAATGCTAAAGGGTTAAAAGTAACCTTAAATTTGCAACCCGCTTTTAAATGCTAACAACCACCTTTTAAATGCTAAAGGGTTAAAAGTAACCTTACATTTTCAACCTGCTTTTAAATGCTAAAGGGTTAAAAGTAACCTTAAATTTGCAACCCCCTTTTAAATGCTAAAGGGTTAAAAGTAACCATACATTTTCAACCCGCTTTTAAATGCTAAAGGGTTAAAAGTAACCTTAAATTTGCAACCCGCTTTTAAATGCTAAAGTGTTAAAAGTAACCTTAAATTTGCAACCCGCTTTTAAATGCTAATAACCCGCTTTTAAATTCCAAAGGGTTAAAATGAACAATACATTTTCAACCCGCTTTTAAATTCCAATAGGTTAAAAATTACCTTAAAATTTCAACCCGCTTTTAAATGCTAAAGGGTTAAAAGTAACCATAGATTTTCAATCCCCTTTTAAATGCTAAAGGGTTCGTGAAATAAAAAAATGGACATCAGTATATTTTCATTTCTATTCATATCTCTATAAAGTTTTAATGATTGTTAAACCATTAAAACTCAATTACCGCTCTGACTTCGAAAATGTGCTGCAAAATAGTCTAATTAAAAGTTTGGAGGTGTTGCGCGAGTATAAAGGAGGATAGAGCACCGTGCCACAACATTGTTTTCTACTAGTCTTCATTCTCTCGCCAGTGTTTGAACAGCTGCACAGTTCTGGTCATCATGCTTGCACTTTTCGAAACAATGAACCATGGTGTGCAGTTTCAAAGACTCAGTGAAGTGGAATTAGGTCAACACAACTTATGGAAAGAGCATCACCTGTGGGTTGGATGGCGAGTTCAGAATTCATCTCCCATAATGAAATGTGCAACTCATTAAGGAAGAGGATCTGAAGAAACTTAATGTTTTTGCATATGTGTACATGACATACATTATGATGAAACCCATAGCAAATGGCAAAACTTTTCATAAGATGGAATTTTCATTAGGTATGATTAGGTAAGATACGCGTACACCAGCCAAAGACGTCCCAGCATTTTTGCTGTACTAAGAAAATAAACATGTTTGATCACCCTGTTCGTGTCCTTCCTTTCTTGTGTTTTGTGTCATCCTTACCGCGCCAGGAAAGCGTTTCCGACCATGCATTGCTACGTGATTTCCGATCGTCTAGGTGTACTCTATCTCTCCTGAAAGTTTGTAACCGCTGTACTGTATATACTGTATACGTCCTGTATACCTTTGCATCATAAAAAGTTCTTACAATCAAAGAAAGTTGTTTAACTTATTCAACTAACTGAAAAATAAATAAATAAATATATTACTAAATGGTTTTTACTGTCAACATAAATTCAACTTATAAAATGGTATATATACGCTTGAAATTAAATGTCAAATGAAAATGTAAGTGTCTTACGAATGTGTCTGAATGCATACATTTCCACTACTACTAGAGGAAATGGTACAGTATTGTAATATGGCTACAGTATTTTTTTAAATAATAAACTAAAAAATTGTTATCTGTGCTTTTGTGTGGAAAAAGTAATTTTCTAGAACGAACAAATTCCTACTACTTATACATATTTTTTTAAAAGTTATGAAATATATATTTAATAGTGATGTTAAAAAACTCCTGAAATTATGCTGTACTTACAAAATGAATAAAGTTTAGTCTTGGAACTCACATATTCTTACTACTGACTACATGTAGATGAAATTAAATTTAAAAATGTTGTAAGAAATTTAATTTCATTTACGTGTTTTCTCTAGCCATAAGACTTCAAAAACTTCCAAACTGCCTAGAAGAAAATAATTATAACTAATTTTTCCTGCTCAGGAAAATGTCAGGTGACACTCAGTCGCGCTTTTAATCGCAATAAACCATTAGTGAGCTGCGCTGTCGAGATAATATTAACATCTGTGGTTGTCCATTGACCACAATCAGACCATAAATTATAAGTAAGACAGGCCAGCAGTCGTGAGTCATTATCCTGTCGCGACAGGCCCTGGCGACTTCTGGCGCACGCGCTTGCACTCCTCGCAGTGATTCGTCTTCCTTGAGACACATTTTGCGAGCTACAACCGGTTCTCGACACACTGTTGCCTAGAGGGGGATGATGACTCACTGGAGGAAATACAAACAGGTATTTGGGATTGGGAAGGCGAAGGTAAGTGGGGGAATGAGTCTCCAGAGTCTTTCGTTGTTTGTCTGCCGAGTGAGAAAGTTCTCTCTGTTCGCACGGCCAGCTTCAAGTATCTGAAAATTTTTTCGTCTTGTGATCTACTGCTTTATTCGTCATTTGAATTTTGTCTTAGTTTTTTTATTTCAGATAGTTATATTTTTGCATATATTCATTAGTTTTTGCTAGTGTAATGTTTTTGCGAATATATATAAGTGTATTTTTGCTTATTTATTATATTTTTTTTAGTACATATTTAATACTTTTTATATAATCATAAGTTTTAGCTAATGTTTGGTTTTTTCATATTATTTTATATGCATATTTATTCTATTATTTTGAATATGTATTCAATATTATTTATATATTCATAAAAATTAGCTTGTGTTAGGATTTTTGAATGTATATAAATTTTCTTTTACATATATTCATTAGTGTTATGTTTTACATGTTCGTTATTTTAATCTAGTGTTAAGCTGTTTTGTCTTCATTTTTTTGGCTTCGTAGATTTTTGGTTAATGTCTTCTGGTAACATGTCTTCTGGAAGCACCTTTGTTCCACCATTATTCACGCAGTGTGGTTTTTGTGAAAAGGTCATTACCAATCGATGCAATGGCTTGCTTCACGAGAGAAGTTGTGGCCTCAATTCCTTTAGGGAAGAACAGCTGATGTGCGAGAAGTGTGGGGCTGCTTTCGTCCGCACCGATAAACTGAAACCACATGCAGAGAGATGCAATGTTGACATCAGTCATATGGTCACCACCAGGTGCAACTACTGCAATGCAGCCTTCGCTCGTACTGATGCTGTAAGATGACATGAAGCATCGTGCAAATTCAACCCAGACTACAAGACTTACCAGTGTGAGAAGTGTGACAAGGAGTTCACCAGAGCAGACAACCTTGCAAGACACGCATACTAATGTAATGGACCATCATCTCCAGTACAGAATAAGAAGAAATGTACTGCATCACCCACTGCCACACAACAGCCTGACTCATCTGCTCTTCAGCACACTAACCTTGTATCTTGTCCGAAAATCGTGATTGGGTAAAGGGTTAGCTAATGCAAAAGATTTGTTGAAGCGGAGATTGCATTCCACCAAAATCTAAAAACACATGTTGCCGAGAATGCAATCAGCACAGTCTGTGATGTTTGCACCTATTTGGAGAATACGCGAGAGAATCTGGAATCACAACTAAACGACGAGGTTGTGGAAAATGGAACATCATAGTTTAATGTTTGGTTGGATTGTAAGTACGGTAAACCTGAACTTCATGAAAAAGAGGATCAGAGAGCATATAAGTCGCAGAATATTCCCCTATACAATGTGGACGATCTACAAGATCGGTTGATTCTTGCGTAAGCAAGATTTGCAAGGGCGAAGAAGACTACATGGAAAAAAGGGGTATTAAGACTCTGACAGCTATTAAGAGACTGCAGGTACGGAAAAACAAGTTTGATCCATTGAGAGCTTCATCGTGTATCAATCTACCCGAAGGCATCAAGGCTAGGAGGCTGTCATCAATTCACAGAATGAAGACAAAGAGTGTTTTAAGTGGGCTATCCTGACAATATTCGTAGTAGGAGAACACCCAGAATGTGCCAACAAGAGATATCGAAACTTGGAAGACAAATTTAATTTTAAAGGAATTGAGTTCCCGACACAGCTAAAGCAGATTTCCGTTTTTGAAAAAATTATCCTGGGACTATCATCAATATACACCGAAGAGCCAAAAATCTGGTACACCTGCCTAATATCGTGTAGGGCCCCCTGATAACGCAGAAGTGCCGCAAGACGATGTGGCATGGACTCGACTAATGTCTGAAGGAATACAGGAGGCAATTCACACCATGAATTCTGCAGGGCAGTCCACAAATGTAATCTGCACCAATTTGAGAAAGGGTTCCATGTCTGTCACGTTTAATGATTCTCGTCAGTCGTCGTTTGTCCCGTTCTTTCACGATCTTTTCTCCGCAGCAGCGATGTTGAAGATGTGATGTTTTACCGGATTCCCGATACTCATGGTACACTCGTGAAATGGTCGTACACGAACATCCAAATGTTACCGCTAGCTCGGAGATGCTATGCCCCATCTCTCGTGCGCCGACTATAACACCACGTTCAAACTCACTTAAATCTTGATAACCTGTCATTGTAGCAGCAGTAACCGATCTATCTGCCGATTAAATCGCGTTACTCTGATTGGTTCCATAACTTTGTGATTTTCATACGCACACCTATACAAGTTTTTTTTTTTTTGGCTTTTCAGTGTATATACTTTGAATGACGACTCGAAGGTGGTGTCTGTGAGAGTCACAAATGAAGAAAAGTACCAACACATTGATTTGTTGTTGAGAACAAAAGAAGACAGTAGTCATTACTGCTACTTCAGGAACTTTTCCCGGCTGGTGAAATAGAAAATAACTGGCCATGGACATAAAATACATGTATGCAAGAGGTGCCTGACGCTTTGATGATCAGCAATGAGTGAGCATCAAATTTGGTGAAGAGATGTTGGAAGAGCACAAAAAGTACTGCAACGAGCATTCGCCATTACGGGTAGAGATGCCAGACCCTGAAAAGAATGGACAGTCACAATCATGAAATTTCAAAATTATCATTGCATGGATAGGATGCCAATTTTAGCATCTGCAAACTTTAAAACTATCCTGAAACCGGTCCAGACATTTCAACCAATTCGAAGCGAAACATTCACATGTGTATACCAAAAACTTGAGGCATATGGTTATGCAATATATATATATATATATATATAAATTTAGATAATGCAAGAATTCCAAAACATCTAACACAGGATATACCCAAGTTACCTAAGTTGTATATATGTCATGATGCTAGCAAGATATATTCAGTCTCTATGTGTATGTCTCCTCTCACACCTGCTGAAAAAGAGATCTACAAAGTATTAACTACATGTGTGTATTACAGCTCCAATTTCACATCTGAAAACTATAAATTAAGATACCATTGTCATTTCATTGGAAAATATTTGGGGCCGGTCTGCAATGGATTTAATTTACTGCGTCGTATACCAAAGAAAATGCCTGTATTTTTACATCAATTAAATTACAACAAGTATTTCATTATTCCACAGATTGACTGTCATATTGAGAAATTTATTATTGAACATTCTGGGTAAAAGGTTATAAACTTTTTCAAAACAGTTGGGTAACATCTTTTCGATTCAATTTGTAGAGACAATCAAATTCATGCTGGCCAGCCATGCCTCCCTAGCCAAGAACCTGCCAGCAACTGAATTTAAAACAGTGCAAGAGCTTTTCAAGTGAGATAAATTTAATCTTGTCATGAGAAAGGGAGTTTTCCCATATGACTGCCCAAATTCTCCCAGTATTATATATTATAAATTTAAGGTTGAGTGTGGTGGTGAAATTATGGAATATTTGGAAGGTCCTAGATCCAAAATATACTGCAACAAGTGTAAGAACAAAATTATAAAAATATCCAAATGAACACAACATTGTATGGTAAAAAAGAAAATTACATTTAAAGATTATAAGGAGGTGTTGATGTAGCAACCCCTTTTGTATGTAAATGTTAACACAAGTAGGTCACATCACCACAATTTGTACACTGAATGCACAAACAAACTGGCACTTTCTTGGATGGACAAGAAGAAGCAAATACTAGATGATGTCATTTATACTCTTCCTTATGGATATGTTTAACATTGAAATAATGATGTACACTTATTTTTGGGCGACTTTCACTAGTTTGGTGTATATACAAATGTGTTAACCATTACTTGTATATTGTCTGTATGACATATGTATAATTTTTTTCTGTCATTATTCACTCTCGAAAGTTGACCTTGCAGCACATTGGAGCTGGTGGAAGTGGAATTTCTCATCTTGATGCTATACTGCAGCTCATGTATGAGGAATTGACATCTTGTCAAGTTTGCTCAATACTGTAATTATAGAACTGTCTCTTCAGCCTGTTGTGCCATTTTGGCACTGTCCAAATTCTCCCAGTATTATATATTTTTGTTCTATGTAAACACTGTTTAAATTCAATTACATATTGGTTTGTTTCATGCCAGAGTCGTCAGTAAGACTTTTCAATGTTGTTAGCAAGAGTTACCGACATGGTAATCCTGCCTGCACTACAATGGTTCGGCGATGATAAGTCACCAGGGCTTTTGTAGTGTTGCCAGTCACAAGCTCGGATAAATTGGAGAGGGCATCATGCATTGAAAAATTTTCCACCACATGATGAAACATGTATCTTTACACAATTAACCATCTCGTCGAGAATTGTCCATCACAAGATACTCATAATAAAATTTATACGAAAGAAAAATATATGGCAGAAAAATTTTATCCTCCGAACCCACAATCATCTGTCCTGTGCACATGCAACAGATGTGTGCTCAAGCAGGAACAGACACATCCAATATTATGGTTGGTGCCCCTAATTCCTCTCCTTATACCTCACAGATCGACATTACAACATGACAGTCGGTGCTCCGAATCCTCCACCTCACACTTCACAGATCGACCTTACAAGATGCGCAGGTGACATAAAATGACATAGCATGAAGGTGGAATGACAGATATTAAAGTACAGGGCAATGAACTGGATCATTCTAGAAAGAAATGGCCGACCAGAATGACAGAGTATGAGGTAATTCAATCCAAAATGGCCCCCTCGAATCTTTACCTCACACATCTGTGTATGAAAGGACAGGGTAATGAACTGGAACATTCTAGAAGCATTATAGTTGACCAGAATTACAGAGCATAAGGATTATGTCATCCAAGATGGCCACTCAATATGGCAAGGCACTGGCTACCAACATGGCGGACAAGGATAGTGGCATACTGGTTTCCAACATAACAACAGCATAATATGGCCGACTGGAATAACAGAGCATGGCGTAATGCAATCCAAGATGGCCGCCTTGAATCCCCTGCCTCACACTTCTGGTGGACGAATCCCTGAATTCCCCCACCTCACACCTTTGTCCCCGAATCAGTTATTTATATCTACTTCGGTTAAAGTTGTTACTGAGATATTATGAACGCTTTTTAACATTTTTTGAACACTAAAATTAACGAACAGTGAAACAAAAAGACAGAAATAGGTGCGATGGCGCAAAACCAACACACGACTTGAATCATTGTCTAGGAACCATTCCGTTCGTGAAGTGGTTCGCAGCCCACTGGAATCACGGATTTTGTGCAGAACTATAATACGTTAAATGAAGAGCGAAATAAAATAGTCTCCAGAAGCCCCGGGTTCCTTCACCAAGCGCTGAAATACTACTGCTCTATTCTACACAGACGACGACGTTAGGTTTATTAAACCACGGTAAATTTAGCAGCATGGTAGCCAAATTATCTCGAGAGTATTATTGCGTTTGTGCACACCCAAAAACCGCAAATACAACTGTAACGCTTATGAATTAAGGCTTAGGTGTCAAGAGCGATAGCTACAACTTAAATTTTGATTATCGACGTCTTTGTAAATCTAGTAGGTGTTTATTTTTTCTTAACGAAAATTTATGTGATGATAATTGCAATCGTGTTTTTTATTGTCACTTGTAGTGTCTGTGTGCTAATCAGAGAAGACATGCTTATAAAAGGCTCGCCCGATAGTTCAGTCAAAATCTGGTGTGTCCAAATGCGTCTTTGAACACTTAATTAAGACAGTTGTTGCGGCATTTATTGATACAACGTTTGGGGGCATAAGTTGAAGAAGAAATTAGGTATACCTCTTATCTATTCTGTGTATTATACCGCCTAAATATTGTTAACATAGGTATTAATATCAACATAACTTTTTGTCATAGTCATGTCTGTCATTATATATTTTCAACAAAATGCTAAATTCCTTCAGCAAAAACACTGTTCCTTAAAATCAATATTGGCTTCGTTTCGTTAAAAACTGGAGTGATAGTGAACTTATAAATCATTCTTTTGTTTATCTCAAAGTTTTACTGACACTACCCGAAAAAAAAATTAATATAGAATTTTTGAGAAAATTAATTTTTGCAGATTTTTTGAAGTGCATGTCCACAACTTCACCCTGCAAAAATAAGGAACATCTGGATGGACTAGCTGTTTTGCCAAAATCACAGATATATTTTTTTTCTCGTCTGTTGCATGGTAACAAAAACAATGTCTCATTTAATACTAAAATCATCGGAAAAACTTTTGTCTTTCCCTACAGCATATTTACTCTCTATCGTCAAATGGGAGAACTTGTGTTTTCCACTTTACTCTTGCTTGCTCAAATTTTTCCCTTTTTCTTGGTAGATGCTTTACAGTAAAGTTATACCTTTATCATTCATATTTGCGGTGCACTCTTTTGATTCGTAAATCATGTTACAAGATTTTGGTAGATATGTACGATGCGTGAAATAAGTATGATGTACGCCGTTTTTTTACTTTTACAAATTATTTTGTCAGGTAATGATACTGCAGCCTTTATTATATTATTTCAAAATTCGAAAGCCATATATTTTTTTATGTTTGTTTGGTAAAGATGTCTATAAAACATTGTTAGGAGAGTATCAACTGCAAAGTGTACAGTAACTTCCTGGATCTTTTCATTATTTTCGTAGTTTATTTTCATGTAGTGAACAATGGCGGCACTTTCAGTATATATTGTCGAACTTCATTCTGCAAATCTCCTGTAATAAATTTTTGTAAGCACAAATTTCATTTTTTCTTTAAATATTGTTTTGTTAGTTTGTACAATAACAAAACATGCGCTCAATTTGAAGACAGTTAAAGAAACGTTCCATAGACGCTAGAAATAAATTTGTGTCCCCTACCAGTAAAAACGTTTCAGAAACTTAACTACACGCAACATTTAATACTACCACCTACACGTTCTTGAGACTAATTACAATGACCTTCCTTGGACAGCGGTAACGAAACACATCGTTCCATATAATACGCCGCACGGTGAATTTCAAAATTCGAATGGCTCCTTGTCTTCAGCCATCCGCAGCGCGTTGGTATCCCCAGAGTCGACATACGCCAGACCATACACTTAATATGAGGTAGACCGATTAATGTATTCTGCGAACATACCCAACATTGATCTACACAATACCAACAGGCTTTCGAAGTCACATGGTCAATATTGATAAACGTATTTGTTTGTATTAATTTTCATAATACAGCACTTTTTATAGGGAAAAAAAACGTTAATTAATTTGAATTTAATCAAATTGCATTAAAAATTTGTATGAGGAAGTACAACAAACATCACGAAGCACTTGTCTACGTAAACAGTGTTCTTACCTCAAATCCTATCTTCGTCGTTTATTTATTTATGTATTTTAAAGTGGCGAAATAAACGCTTGCATTTAACCACTTAACTTAAAATTACATAAACTAATTGAAAAATAACACATTAATGGGTTAAATAATGCAACAGTAACAATCATTGAAAGCATTTAAAATTCGTTTCAAAATATCAACTCGCCAGCGAGAACTGCAATATAATTTCTACCTACATAAAAATTACAGAAAAATTAAAAATGAGTGTAACTGATGTTAATGACATTATTTATAAATTAATTAAACTTTTTATAATGGCAGGCAACAAATACAGCACTACAATTAATACGAATTATAGGATGGGTATGGTATGGTATAATATGGGCATGACAGTCGTGCTGGCAGAAAAAAAACAGTCAAATGTTGGGACACGGAGAAGGTGAAACGCACGTCGTGGCCATTTCCTCTGTACTGGCCAGACGGTCTCAGGGACCTGATTGGACCCCGGAGAGCCTGTTCACGAGCGGAGTTCTGCTCCAGTAAAAGAGGCTGTCATTACCACGGCCGGAGCACTTACACGCGGGCCGGCAGGGGCGTTTACAGCCCTCCCCGGGGTCACGCGGTCACCTCGCCTCCCCCGCTAATCCCTCCCCCCTCCGCCAACATCAGACGGGTGATATCTCCGCGTAAAGAACGTCTACAGGTCATGAGGAAAGGGGGGAGAAGCATGTGGGCTGGGCGACCGTCGAGAGGAGAATATGGGAGGTTTCCTTATCGCGGTCCTGAAGACACACTAAACTACTCTCAGCCCACCCGCAATCTCTGTAGTTCGGACGGTTTATGGCACCTGCCTGTAATGGGCGAACAAGACCGTTCTGATACACGTCGAGGCGGGTGGCGGCGTGCGGGATTGTGGGAGGGAACGGGGTGTGTTTATCGTGGTCCTGCTCCTAATACCGACCGGCCAACTTTACGATTGCCCGCCCGCCACAGATAGCGGGGATCCATCCTGGGTTATTCTTGGAGGTTTTTTTTTTTTCCCAGTGGTTTAATCCCCCGTCGCCTCGAGCGGCGATGTCAGGGTGCGTCACCAACCAGCCTCGGGAAGTTTCGCCTCGTCACATCGACCAAGATCGATCAGAAACGCGAAATTCATATATATATATATATCTAGGAGAAAGAAAATTTTCAAGGTCACATTAATATTTATGCACGTTTTAACACCTCGAAGTCAAATGTAAATGTATGTGTCTGTGTTAAGAACTGAATCTGCTTTCTGTCGGAGTAAGATCTCATTTACGAGAAACTTGGTTCTCTTAAGTTCTGTTTTAGGCTGTTCAAGGTAAAGTCAGCACTTTTGGCGCCCTTCTCGTTGGGAACAATAAGTCAATAAATATGTTTTATTGTAGCCTTAGACGTTCAATTTCGAGTCAGGTGAAATAAATACACTGGGTTTACTACTTAGGTTGCATTACTTATTTTAAAAAGTTTTGGAAGGATATGAAATGGCATTTAGAAAAATGTACCTAGGGACTCAAAAGTGCTCACTTTACCGTGAACAGTATGTAATCGAATATTACGAGGTCGTATGTTCNAAATGTACCTAGGGACTCAAAAGTGCTCACTTTACCGTGAACAGTATGTAATCGAATATTACGAGGTCGTATGTTCGATTTCGAGCAGTCGTAGACCCAAGTAAATGCTGTTTACGGTATAGTGAATTTTTAAAAAATTGACTTATCGTTATNGATTTCGAGCAGTCGTAGACCCAAGTAAATGCTGTTTACGGTATAGTGAATTTTTAAAAAATTGACTTATCGTTATTGCATGTGTGCTTCAATACGCATTGACATGCAGACACCCAATTAAGTTGGTGACAAATAAAAAAAAATACTTTCAAAGAATTGGCGCTGTATCGTAAGAGTGATTCAAAAATTAATAACCACTATAGTTAGAATTTTTAGTTTTGGATGCATTGGAGTACGAATTTGCATGCTAGGGACATGTTTACTATCCTCAAAATTTTATAGATATACTTGAATGGTGAATGTTTAAAGTGATGAGGCACGTGGCAATGTTAATTTGGAATTTGGCATTAGGAAAAAAATTAGTAATATAGTGTATCACAAGCAGAGCTTTCGATAGTGCTCGATTAACTGTGAAAGGCCTATAGTTTGAAGAGGCCATGGTGTTCTAGTGGTCAGACTGCACGCCTCCCACCTAGGTGAACCGGTTTCGATTCCCGTTGGGGTCGCTCCCGGATTTTCGCATGTGGGAATCGTGCTGCATAATGCTGCTGGTTGGCGGGTTTTCTCGGGCATCTCCGGTTCACCCTGCCCTTGCACTCCGACGCTGCTCCATACTAGCCTCAATTCACCCTCATCGGCTCTCAAGACTTCGATGGTTACCCACTGTAGTTTGATTTCCTTACCCACTCCAAGTAATAGCAGGTGCAGTTCACTAGAGTCAGGCTTCCCAATTCCTCAGCTTTCATGAAGATACTGATTAGCCTGTAAGCCCAAAAGTAAATTAAGATAGCTATAAATTTATTCGTAAACTTTATTAACTTGCACTTGGTGAAGGCGCGATAATGCGTCNAAAGTAAATTAAGATAGCTATAAATTTATTCGTAAACTTTATTAACTTGCACTTGGTGAAGGCGCGATAATGCGTCGAAAATTGTGAAGTGAAAACCATTCTCTATAACCACTTTGCCAGTAATATCTGTAAGAAATTCTTACGATAAGGATATGTTTACTATTATAGTAATTGCTGAGATTAATTAGTCCCGCACTTTTTAAACATATTTTCTTNTTACGATAAGGATATGTTTACTATTATAGTAATTGCTGAGATTAATTAGTCCCGCACTTTTTAAACATATTTTCTTGTTTTTTTTTACTTTAGGTAAGGTTCACCTGTTTCACACTCTCTTGCGCAGACTTGACAACACGGGTTTATCGAAAAATATGATCGATAGTAGCGTATTTCGTTGTTAAAATAACTGGTTTATTCCCGTCGTCACGTCATGTTTCTTCCTTCGTGTTTTTTCCGGACATATCCTTTCTTTGCCATCCTTCCATATACTATCGAGTTAGATTGAGTGTAATATCACATGTTGCCATTGATATAACTGGGAAATGAGTTCAGCTTTATTGATGGCAAAACACGTGATACTTACGCTTATGGTGAAATTATTTGCATTGGTTCAACAGGCAAGTACAATCATCCGCAAAAAAATTGTTGTGACCACAAGTAAGAACCTACAGGAATTAAATGTGGTGGGCAGGTTTGACGACGTCAGACATGCTGGTGATTCGCTCTTCACGCTTGGCTGCCCTTTATAGCTCTATCTGCGGGACTATATAAGATCGTCCCGGTGTTCATTTTTTTAACATTTTGACTCGTGCTGCTGTGTCAATAGCACACCTTCAAATCGTAGAACGTCTCGGAGACGAATTCGACAGCACTTGGAACAGTTTAGTCGCGTTTGGGCTGCGGGAAACGGCAGTGTCATTTAACTGTATTGCGAACCATATCGGTGGTGCGGCTACGATCGCAGCACGCTGCTGGTGCCAATGGATAGAGGAAGGCACGCACGCTCGGCACGGATGATCTGGGAGACCGCCACGAACCACGTCGAGAGAGAACCGATGGATGGTCAGATATACGCACAGTACCCCGATATCCACGGTTGCGGAAATTCAGCGANCGGCTGCACGACGTAGGACTGCATGCACGCAGACCATCATGACCGCCCTCAACACCACGTCAGCGTCGCCACAGACAGCAGTGGTGTCGACAGGCTGTCAATGGGCCCATGCATAATCGCAGCAGGCACTCTTCTGTGATGAGTCCTGATTAAGTCTTGGTAGCGATGACTGACGCATCCGTGTTTGCAGGCAGCGTGAGCACCGCCAAGATGAATTGTTTGTTGTCACACGTTGTACGTCCAGAATGCCAGGCACGGGGTGCGATTTAGTTCGTTGCCTAGTTCTTTACGGGCGATTTAATAGCACAACGTTACGCTCATCGGGTCCTGCAAACCAGAGACCCTGCCGTTTGTGAACGCCCCCGCCAGTGCTCTATTCCAACAGGACAACGCTCGTCCTTAGAACACTCGGTGTTAAAGTTCTTTCTGTAGCGTCCTCGGGGACGTAATAATGTACTTGATTCCTTGCATCATATAGGGAGAGATCTCTGGCTCCTCAGTATAGTATTTCTTTAACTGCCAGCATTTTGAGTTTAATGCATTTTGAGAGACATTTAGTTGGCCTCATAAATACCCACTTCCTGGATACAGTGCCGTATTATAGTCATCATTTTGGAGTGTCCATGACTTGTAGCATCCTAACAGCTGTTATAATCTCAAAGTTTGTCCTAAGCGCGCTGAGAGACATTTTCTTATGAAACCATCTTAAGTGCCTGAATTGCAAACATGTTTATCCAGTTCGGCCGAAGGCTTTCCCGAAGGGTATCCAAAAACTCCGAACAAGTCATGCCGTGTTGCGAAATTGGTTTGTGCTATTGCTTTAGTAGGATTTGATGGGTACCGGATCGATTGGCTTAGCGCCTAAGAGCAAATAAACGGAAGCGAGTATTGTTTACAAAATCTACAAGGAAGTCGAATATTTTACGAGGTACCAGCGATAATGTCGTTGGCTCTTCTCTACCGTACGTTTGTAGAATACTAGTTGACGATTTCAGCGAATCGTTGGTAGAAATCGGCATGTGATTCACGATAAATGGACATATGAATTTCTTTGAGGCCTCCTGCCGATCTCATCGTTGGGATTTCAGTTCTGGTCTTAACGGCTTTGAGAAGTAAAAAAGCAAGATGGAAATGACCTTAACTCTCTTGGTGCATTCTTTCGATCTGAATGGTTCTCGAAGCAGTAATTTTATAGTTTTACACGTTATACGTGTAATTTGGGGATATTTTGATTAGCACATGTTAACATAATAGCTCTGTAATGTAACGCCCTGCCGTAAGGTTATCGGTCACCGCTGGTGCTCGTCCAATGACTTAAATTCTGAAATCCAGAATCCACCGACTGAATTTTCAATAATATTTCCAAAGTGCTATCCCCTTTATACTGCTTGGATAGCAATGTTGAGGACAAGATCCACTTGTTACAACAAAGAAACTAACAAAAGTGTCCTTCTTGTGATCCTGAACCTGTCCAGAAAGAAATGGAAACCGATACATAGACGCATGCTAGAATGTAAGGAAGGGCAGACAGCAGTATGTTTCTTTGTTTTAACAAGCTTAAATAAAGTCAGAATCATGGGAATAAAAATATAAAAGTGCGGCCAGTAGGCAAAGTGAAATGTAAGCCAATGCGCGTGTTATAAAGTCAAAGATGCAACTGGATCTGCTACTGGATAGAAAACGACGTAAAAAAAAAAAAACCATACATGTTACAGTATTTGATTTGATATCACAAGAGGTTGGTGATCCGGCCATGCCGTACAGAATCTTTTCAATACGCGAATTTCCGCCTCGTTAAACTACTTGTAACAACTTATATCAACCTGTGTTAAATTTTACGAAAGAACAACGCCTCTTGGACTCAGATGTATAGTTACCCGTGTTCTTATTATAAAGTTTGAACAACTTTCACTCACTCTCTTGGATAAACGACGAATTTTACCAGTATGAATAAACCTGCGGGAAAAAGGCGCTGCTTAATTAACATTGACTCGTTCTTGAATTACCGGCATACGCTATAAGTGAAATTCTTTTAATTGCTGCTACAGTTGTGTTCGGAAAATTATTATAAGAAATGCCTAAGTCTAGTTCACATCTTAGCGAAAAAATAACTTTTTTAAATACCTATACTATAAAATTATAAATTGCTTCTNGTTACTTCACACTCCTTTTCTGAAGCCGTGCTGAAATTTTGCTTACAGAATGTCCTTCCGGCTCGTGCAAACCCAACTTAACTAAGTATGGAAAATAACACCAAAGGGACAACCCACCGCATTCTTGCGCACTCATTGTAATAATATTTTACATAATAACTATTCCTTTCTAGGCAATACCAACACGTCTGTCTTCTCGCCATTTTTATTCACATTAATTGTAAATTAAATATTATAATTTATGGATAAAATCTAAATAATATCTCAACTCAACCCATAATAAGGTGCTTTTATGGACACAAGTATAAAACGCTTGTGAACATGGCATCTTTAGGAAACAATTAAACGTGTCATAGACGGGTCGATATTTCGAAAGGTTTGATTCGAAAAGTGTGAAGAAACCGCGAATAGACTATAAAAACGTTATTTTGCAGTTTTCTTGTGTAAAGTGGTAGCGCCGAAACCTACAGAGGTTAAATCACTAAAGTTTATTAAAATTTAGACCAATTTTTTAATAAAAAAAATATATAATATGTACATATAAATCATGTTTTAATATGGCCTCGGCATTAAAACATTTTAATAACACTGCTGATTACAAAACAAATATTAAAGGCTTTTGTCATTAAACTTTCATCAGAGATTCCAAACGATAGTAAGCCCTAGAAAGTAAATAATTAACTGAAAAAACATACCAACAAAGTTATAACTAACCAATGATACAATTTATGGTTTCATTACGGTTTGATGCTTTGTGACTTATTGAAGGAATATTCTATTTAAGCCATCAAAATTGTTTGCTATTGCAGTAATGTTTTATTTTAGCTTTTATAATGCAATGGTGGCACAATTTAGGTAATATGCCTACAAATAAAATTTTTTCGTAATATGCTATACATAAAAATTGACATGGAGTATAATACATTTAAAAAAAATGATTCGAGTGTTTTAGAGATGTAACCCAAAAGCTTTTTATGGGAAACCAATTTTGCTAAATCTCCTGTAATTATTCCTGATAGCATCTACGGTCCAAAATGTTTTTTGCGACTTATACATGAATCTAGGAAAAAAGGTGACACGTATTATTGTAAAAAGCAAGCCCAGTCACATGTTAATAGTTTGTTGATCTTTACATCTGTGATATGATTCTTTGCTGATTTTTATGCACGCGCGTGAAAATATATTTGGTTGTTTATGTTGTTTCTTTAAGCTGTACCAAATTCGTTGCATATTTTGTCGTGTGAATTGTTAAAAGTTGTTTATTTTACGTCATTGCTCGTCTGTATGGACAACATACAAAACCTTTAGTTTTGTATTTCTGATTCCATAATTTTACTTTACTATTTCGGAACATTTGTTATTGGGTTGTGTTCTGTGCCAATTGCCACGATATTTGGAATTTGGTTATCTGTATTCAGTTACATTTATATTTTTGTTGTATTTAGAATTATTTATTCCTTTTGTCGATTTTTGTGGCTAGGTTACTAAAAAAGAGATTTTTATTTTCGGATATCATTCTGCAGAGAGATATTTTGGTTTAATTCTATTGTTTCATCCTTTTCAATAGTTGTACTGAATTAAAATATAATAATGTTCTTTGTTCTGTTGTTTTACACTATTATGTTACTAGCGAAGGCAAAGAAAAGTGCTGATTAAATTTTGAATGTAATCCTTTTAGTTTGTAACTCTCGCGAGAAGTGAAACTATTTAATATTCTTTACAATAGTGGAATTGATGTGAAGTGGAGAGTTTTGGACAGCTTCTTAACATCGGCGTCTTGATAGCCAATCAGGTTGAAGGGAAGTCAGCATGGAGCAGCGTAGGAATGCAACTTCGCGGGGAAACGGGAGATCTCCCCGAGGAAACCCACCGAACAGCGGTATCGTCCGGTACGTTTCCCGCTTGCGAAAATCCGAGGACGACCGCGCCGGGAACCGAACCCCGTTCTCCATGGTGGCGGGGGAGTGCTCTAGCTGATGTTCCACCGCGGCTCCAGCTGTTGATAGATATGCTTCTGTTACTCCGCGCACTCAATTAGTCACGAAAGTGTTTGCCCCGAGGCTGCCACTCCACTGGGCAAACTCGTAACAGTAGCAGGTGGGAAAGTGTGAGTAGAGTGCGACAAGAACGGCTCTCCGAGAAGGTAGCGGTTACGGCGGTGCTAACTGAAAGCGAAGCGCTTCTGCTTCCTTCTTCGCACCTCGGAATTCACCGTGAATCGCTCCTGGTCTCGTATCGACACAAGGGACGTAGTGTGGTAACTGACGCGAGCTTCGTGGTGCAGACCTTGCAATCGTTTCTGGATTAACAGTTATAAAAGCAATTTATATAAAAGGAGAAAAGGGACCTTCATTATCATAGTGGGTTCCGAACCACTGCCTTTATTCATAGTAGTGTTGCATGTATGCGTGGTACCATCCTCTTCCACCTAACGACATCGATGCTGATGTGTACGAGGTGGCATCACAGATTCTCGAGGTTAGGTCTGTTTAAAAGCTATCACTTTATTTATCGACGTTTACACACTTATCACCTTCAAAATAGGAACCACGGTAGCTGAGCGGTTAGACTGCCAGCCTCCCACCAAGGCAAACCTGGTTCAATCCCCGGCCGGTTCACTGTGGATTTTCGCAAGTGAGAAAACTATATCAGTGCACTGAATTAAAAAATAAATTTTAATTAATCAATCATTTTAGAAGACAATACCCCCTGAATGTGTATCTATAAAATACGTAATTTTTCTAACATTACTATACTGATTCCTGCTAAATTTCGCATGAAAGTTTTGTTATAATACGTTACGCTAAACAAGTAAGCTTTTTATTTATAAGGAACCTATCTTATAGCGTTGAACATATAAATGTATTTGTTTAGTTATCCATATTTGCAGAACAATTAGACCAAGTTCGGCCTATTTTTAGATGCTGGCAGAAACTAATTAAACATGTAGTTCAAGTGCATGCCTATTTACTGTGAGAAGGTGAGATGGAAATAATTAATTTTTTGCTATCCAGTCATTCTTATTCAAGGCGGTACATGTAATTTATAGAGTACTCACAAAAGAAGAATCGAAAATTTTCGGATAAAAGAAAAGGAAATATAAGTACACGAAATGGACTTTTCTAAACCGTTTTGAAAATAACAGAAACAAAATTGTTAAAATTTGATACCAGGTGGTAAAAGTATAGTACTATTCATCGTAAAGTTTAAAATTTTCATCCTATTTGATATAAGCACGTAACATTAGTATTAAAGTGTATATTATATTAATGAAATGGTGGCACAAGTAAAGGTTATATTTTTTTAATAAAAATTATAATAATTCAAATAAGTGATTAGTATACTGCAAATGAAAAATGTGTTATATTATAAATGCGTACAACACGACTGTAAATATATAAAACTAAATTATTTCATATTTTACTATTTATACAATTATGATGCCATTAAAGAGTTAACTATAAACTAAATTGGTTAGTGGATATTATAAAAAATTCGGCAAAAACGTCTATTTTTTACAATATTTAGTAAAACATTAAATAATATTTACTTAGTTCTAGAAAGACAAATGTTTTAAAACCAATGTTTTAGCTTAATTCGTTATAATTACGTATAACAATTTTTGAAAATATTTTTTAAAATCTTTTTTAATAGATTTATTATATTTCCGCATGTTTATTTTATATTTAAAAATTGCACATTTAACAGCAGCTATGCGATTTATCTGCTAATTGGAGGTACACCGGGACTCAAAGCACGCTCCCTTAAAGTAAATTCTAAGTTTTTTTCTGAATTCTGCCACTATGTAGTTTAATACATTTTTGTAAGGAGGACTCCAGGAATTACCAGATGAAAGTGAAAAGTTTACTAGTGGTCACACGGTGGACAACGAGCAGGCACGCCGACTAGACGGGAATGCTTTGAAACAGATAGCCATAAACTTTCAACTGTAACCAGGCAACAGACAACAAGCGATAGTAACCCACGATGCGCCGGGTTCTCACTAGAACTTTCCTGGTTGACTCCCTGTGCTTATTTTGTTGAATTCTAACGATCTTATCGAAGTATAACGATCAAGAATGCGGCCGCTGATGGCAACGAAGTGGTTACGTAAGCTTCGCTGCACCGAGATGAGAAGGTAATTTCGAATAACTGCCTGAACGACATCCTTCGTGCTCTTCGACGGAGAACGTCTACGTGCAACACAGAATGTTATTTATCGAGGTTATTTGTATTGACTATTTATAAAAGTATCGTTTTACAAAACGATAAATCGAAAGAAAAATATCAATTTCAGATACATTTATTCCGATATTTTATGTATTAAAGCATTTGAAAAATATTAAATTGCTTGAAATATAACATATTTAGGACACGAGGTATTGCAGAAAAATGTGGCGCCTGTAATTTGTTGCATGTTGCCAAAGTAAACATTGCATTTTTAAATTCGATTTTGGTTTTCAAAACAGAGCTTAGCATTACAAAAATATTTATTTCCGATACCTGGGAAAAAATATTGAATTCAATAAAATCTTATTGAAAAAATCGACGATTTATATCGATATATCGTCATTTCGATATATCGATTTTTTTTTCCAACATCCCTAACAGAGAACTCGAAAAGCAAATCGTTCGTTGCATTCTGCAGAGTATTGCGGTATTTTGGCATCGTTCCGCGGCGCCGCGCGGCAAAGGGAAAGCAGGAGTGATATGTCAGTGCACGATATCTGATCATGATAAAAAAAAAGCCGGTCCCATGACGACCACGAATGTCGTAAAACACCCAGCGTTATTGCGTTGGCCACCATTTCTGAAGGGCCAATAAACTCCATTAAAATGCTGTAAAATATGCATACTTAACTTTATTAGATTTTAAAGACGCGTCTGCTTGGGTCTGTAAAACTTTATGCAAGGAAATGAGCGTTAAAAATCAATTTAGATTTTTCGCGTTCAAAACGTTGACGGGAACCGAATCGCAAAAATTTTAGCCGAATTCCTCTTCCTTCAACGCTAAAAATGTAACTGAGTTTTAATTTTTTTTTGCATTCTAGAGGTCTGGCATAAAATGTTACCACCAGATAATATTTTCTTTAACAAGGAAGCTTACCTAACAGAGGTCGCAGACATATACACATAATAATAAATGAACTTCCACTTTAAAACAAATGAATGGATAACTATTTTATTTCGACGGGTTTCAATTGCGCATTTCGTAAAGAAGTTGAAAAACATTTTTTACTCGAATTTCGGAAGTATATATTTACAAGAAAACTCTAAACTTTCGATGTTACTAAGTAATAAAAGGCGACATTTATTGCATTCAGTACTTACACATATTTCAGTGTTCCATATGTTATATATGATCTTATATGTTATTTAGTAAAAGCCCCTCAATACCTGAATGTTTGTCCAAGTTCTAAAAGCTAAATGAGCTGTGTATTCTTCACAAAAATATATGATTTTGCTATAATGCTGAATGAGGATAAAAACGGTTTATAAAAATATTACACTTGGAAGCATAACTTGAAAATATGAAAAAGAGTTGAATACGGTTTTATGGCGAATAATAGCGTGAACTAAATATAAGTGATTTGCTGAATTACTTCCAGTGCATTTAAACTATTTTCTGTATCATTTTCACCAAGTGACAATGTCGATAACTTAAAAACAGACACATAAATAAATTAATGCAGCACTTATAATATCGTAGCTGTGTTCTAATATAATTTGGTTTTAGATTATAAATGTTCCTCTGTAAAGAATTGTTTCATTTATAGACAACTATGACCTTTCAACTTTATTTCAAATACCAAAGAGAACAAACATTGATGCAATTTACACAGATATTTGAGAAGTTTTACAACTATAGAGCTGTCTGTTTACGGAAAACATAAAATGTCAACCTGGTGAAGTTTAGCGTCTTTTACTTAAGTGACCTTGAAGGGCACTGTAATAAGCACGTCAAACTACGTATTATGATATTATAAGAAGTTCTAAGAATCGGGTTATGTTTATTGTATTCATAACTGCGAAATTTGTTAACAGTTATCGTAAAAAATTACAATTTTTGGAAGGCGATAAACCTAGTCTGGATATCAAGTTACAGAACTTTAATTTACAGTAAAAAAAAAAAAAGCTGACTGATATTGGCCACCTCTGAGATGGTCGTTGTATGACATTTTATACGATTTTTTTTTTTTTTTTCTTGTTCTTTCTTTTTTTTTTTAAAAAAAGTTTGTCAGCTCGCATCAAACTCGGCGGATTATCGCGGGATCTTCTGAAGAAAAAAAATTCTGGCAGCTCTAGTTTTACGACTGTCTGAATTTTTGATACGGCAGGATGTTCCTCGCGTCTCTTCTTCCACGATCCTCAGTTTTATTCCCGGCGTTTCTGTCTTTTACGACCGCGTGCTCTCCCGCTGGAGCAGGGACACCTCTCCAGGGATCGTCGGGTCCCGGACCTTCAAGGCCACTCTGGTTTTCTGCATGCAGATAAGCCCGAGCATGTTAAGTCCCGCTGCGGGGACTTTTACGGCCGCCAGCCGGCACGTGCAGGATTCCCTGCTGCGAGTTCGAGGCGGATGTCCCGTTGACTGGGCGGAGAAATGTTTTGGTGGTAAAGGGCACAAACGCTTCACTGCCTAGGAGAAACTGCCTTTTACTCCTACCTGAGAAGGCTGTCCTAACTATAAGCTACCTAAGGTTAGTTCAGAATTTTTTAAAATCAAATACCTAGAGTGATCATGGGGTAGAGTGAACCTCTGTAGCTGCGCAAAACCAGTCACCGTGTTTCAAAGTTGGACTGTTTTTCTAGAAATACCATTATAACTTATCACAAACGACGTGGATAGGATTTAAAGTTAGAACACTTTATTTAAACATGTGCTTTGATATGTTTCGATGCCTTCTCTAACCAATTTTTAACGCAGTTATATTAAATTCAAATCCATAAAAGTATTTTATTCAAGTAAAATGTCTCGTTTTTAAAAATTTAAGATATAAATAAACAAGTTTATTCTCTGTTGACCATGCGACTTTGGCAGCTGTATAGGTGTGAGGTGGGTCAGTGATAGTTCTACCTCCTCTTAAGTCTGTGATTAACCTTTTACATTTTATTGCCACTACATGCATATATTTTTTAACGAGCAGACTGGCTGGAATGCAACTAGTAAAGTTGGTAGTGACGGAGGAAATATAGTACTGAGTTAAAATGTTAGATTTAAAGTGTAAAGTAAACATTTGTGAATATTAGAATGATTTAGTTTGGTTTACGTGTTTTTAATGCTTTTAATATATGGATGAGGATATTTTAAAAATTCCCGTAAATGGTGCATGAATAAAGTGATTACATCTGTGGCAATGTTAATTTTACGTATGGTGTAAGAATATGCAATGTTCGTACAAGAAGACCTTTACCAGGTATTTCAAAAGTGCCCACTTCACCGTGAACAGCATGTAAGGTCATATCTTAAAATGAAAGTGTATTTTCTTTATATATGCATATTTCCACTCTCATTCTCAAACACTCCGTCCCACCTTAAGCGATTTGAGAGGGAGAGGGAAAGAGAGGAGAGATTCTGGTGGCTCTTAATATCTAGCTCTTTATAGCCGATGAGTGTGAAACGAGGTGAGAGTCAAGCAGCGTCAGAATAGAAGAGCGGGGGAAACGGGAAACCCCCGCTAACACCCGCCGACCAGCGGCATCGTCCAGCACGATTCCCACCTGCGAAAATCCGGGAGCGACCCCGCCGGGAATCGAACCCGTTTCACCTAGGTGATAGGCGATTAATCGTACAACTACACTACCGCGGCCCCTCTAAGCGAATTGAGATTTGCGTCTAATGTAATAAGCGTCTGTGGACAGTCGAGGCCGTTCCTACATGGTTTCCGCTTGCGAAAACGAGACACTTACTAGTCATCTATCCTAAGTTAGTTTTAAATGCACAAACNTTTCTTTTTTTTTTTAAAAAAAGTTTGTCAGCTCGCATCAAACTCGGCGGATTATCGCGGGATCTTCTGAAGAAAAAAAATTCTGGCAGCTCTAGTTTTACGACTGTCTGAATTTTTGATACGGCAGGATGTTCCTCGCGTCTCTTCTTCCACGATCCTCAGTTTTATTCCCGGCGTTTCTGTCTTTTACGACCGCGTGCTCTCCCGCTGGAGCAGGGACACCTCTCCAGGGATCGTCGGGTCCCGGACCTTCAAGGCCACTCTGGTTTTCTGCATGCAGATAAGCCCGAGCATGTTAAGTCCCGCTGCGGGGACTTTTACGGCCGCCAGCCGGCACGTGCAGGATTCCCTGCTGCGAGTTCGAGGCGGATGTCCCGTTGACTGGGCGGAGAAATGTTTTGGTGGTAAAGGGCACAAACGCTTCACTGCCTAGGAGAAACTGCCTTTTACTCCTACCTGAGAAGGCTGTCCNGTTTTGGTGGTAAAGGGCACAAACGCTTCACTGCCTAGGAGAAACTGCCTTTTACTCCTACCTGAGAAGGCTGTCCGAACTATAAGCTACCTAAGGTTAGTTCAGAATTTTTAAAAATCAAATACCTAGAGTGATTATGGGGTAGAGTGAACCTCTCTAGCTGCGCAAAACCAGTCACCGTGTTTCAAAGTTGGACTGTTTTTCTAGAAATACCATTATAACTTATCACAAACGACGTGGATAGGATTTAAAGTTAGAACACTTTATTTAAACATGTGCTTTGATATGTTTCGATGCCTTCTCTAACAAATTTTTAACGCTGTTATATTAAATTCAAATCCATAAAAGTATTTTATTCAAGTAAAATGTCTCGTTTTTAAAAATTTCAGATATAAATAAACAAGTTTATTCTCTGTTGACCATGCGACTTTGGCAGCTGTATAGGTGTGAGGTGGGTCAGTGATAGTTCTACCTCCTCTTAAGTCTGTGATTAACCTTTTACATTTTATTGCCACTACCTGCATATATTTTTTAACGAGCAGACTGGCTGGAATGCAACTAGTAAAGTTGGTAGTGACGGAGGAAATGTAGTACTGAGTTAAAATGTTAGATTTAAAGTGTAAAGTAAACATTTGTGAATATTAGAATGATTTAGTTTGGTTTACGTGTTTTTAATGCTTTTAATATATGGATGAGGATATTTTAAAAATTCCCGTAAATGGTGCATGAATAAAGTGATTAAATATGTGGCAATGTTAATTTTACGTATGGTGTAAGAATATGCAATGTTCGTACAAGAAGACCTTTACCAGGTATTTCAAAAGTGCCCACTTCACCGTGAACAACCTGTAAGGTCATATCTTAAAATGAAAGTGTATTTTCTTTATATATGCATATTTCCACTCTCATTCTCAAACACTCCGTCCCACCTTAAGCGATTTGAGAGGGAGAGGGAAAGAGAGGAGAGATTCTGGTGGCTCTTAATATCTAGCTCTTTATAGCCGATGAGTGTGAAACGAGGTGAGAATCAAGCAGCGTCAGAATAGAAGAGCGGGGGAAACGGGAAATCCCCGCTAACACCCGCCGACCAGCGGCATCGTCCAGCACGATTCCCACCTGCGAAAATTCGGGAGCGACCCCGCCGGGAATCGAACCCGGTTCACCTAGGTGATAGGCGATTAATCGTACAACTACACTACCGCGGCCCCTCTAAGCGAATTGAGATTTGCGTCTAATGTAATAAGCGTCTGTGGACAGTCGAGGCCGCTCCTACATGGTTTCCGCTTGCGAAAACGAGACACTTACTAGTCATCTATCCTAAGTTAGTTTTAAATGCACAAACACTAATCCAACTAGAATTATAGCTTACCTTAGTTAAGGTCGGACTTTAAAACAACATGACTGCCACAGACGGCGCGACAGTGAGCAGCAAGTTTAAATTGTCGTTGACTCCCCGTTTTACGCTCTCTCCCTCGTGTTAGAGCAGCAGGGAGGGAGTCTGTGATTTTGAGTGGGCGGTTGAGTACTCTCTCGGTGGATTGGGACTTTGCCTAAGTATGACCACCTGACCCAAGGAGCCAGCCTGAAGAATTCAAGGGGCCGCAGTGGTGCAGTGGACAGACTACTGCCCTCCCATCCAGGCGAACCAGGTTCTATTCCCGGTGATGTCGCTCCCGGATTTTCGCATCGAGATTCATGCCAGTCGATGCCGCAAGTCGCCAGGTTTTCTGTGGGAACTCCCGTTTCCCTTGCTCTTGCATTCCGGCGCTGATCCACGCTCACTTCTCTTCACCCTCATCGGCTATCAAGACCCAATGTTAAGAGCTGCCCAAATCTCTCCGCTCCACTGAATTATGCAATTATTGAAAAAGTGTGCCAAATTGATGGGAAGAATATTCGGCAGGAAATGGGAGCACACAGAATAAAATTGTATGAAATATCCGTCCCATCATGGTCTAGTATCGATCCATAGAACTCGCAATTTTAAACAGATCAAAAAAAATATGGTTAGGAATTTTACATTGCAAGCTGTTATTTATCATGGACTTTTGTCTATCATAACTCAAAGCAGGGGATATTCGAGAGTACCTATAATAAACTAATACATATNATTTATCATGGACTTTTGTCTATCATAACTCAAAGCAGGGGATATTCGAGAGTACCTATAATAAACTAATACATATTTTAATGGGTTTGGATAACACTTTCCACTGTACGGTCTCGTCCTTCTATTTGCTACGTGTCCTTCGTCCAAAAGAAAACTTCTGTAACGTTCGTAATGCATAATATCAATACGTTGACGAAATAACTCACTAATAAAGTAAAAAACACAAATATGTGATATNAACGTTCGTAATGCATAATATCAATACGTTGACGAAATAACTCACTAATAAAGTAAAAAACACAAATATGTGATATGCATCTATATGATATATATCTTTTGAGTGTAATGTAAAAAAAGAAAAATATATATTTCGGTACCCGCGTTCATAAAAATTGCACATTAAACAACATGTGAAGACATATTACTACTTTCGTTATTAACTACATACGAAATTTATTTTTAATTCTACGCCCGAGGTTTACCACAAAATGAATTACAACTGGCGGATATCTCGTTTAAAGAGAATTTTACAATATCAAACCAACAATTTAAAAATTGTACACATTTTACAGGCCTACACACATGCTCAGGACGACGCAAATACTTTGTGGAGAGTGGCAAGAGATAGCAGTTAATATTTTTCGTTAGAAAACTTATAGCTGAAAGCGAGCACTCTTATACGATTCCGAAGAGTTAGATGTGCACTAGAACCACCTGACAGGCATGCCACCTGCCGATCACCGCCGCTGACCGGATAGTCAGTATCCAGGCGTGAAGTGACCAGTGAAATCTGTTCGTGAACGCAGTACTCGTGCGCAGCAATAATAGTGGGATAGTGGGTTGTGAGTTTTGGCCTTGCGCAAGCTCTACGCGCCTGTTCGAACGTCACCCACGAAGCTACAGTGGACCACGGGTGGCCTACATCCCAGGCACACAGAGGGCCTGCCTACCTAGGACTATTTCCAGTGTTAAGAAGCCTAGAAGGACGGGAACGATAAGGGCGACACTGCCACGTTCATTAAATGCGCCATCGCCGTTACACGAAAGGCTCTTACCTGGCGTGTAATGTTCTCGTCGTGCTGTATCTAACTATGGGACTTAAAGCTGATACCCCATCATTTTATGGGCGGAAGTTCTGTAGGAAGGTTTAACGCAGGGCCCTTTGGTATTTTTTTCATGTATTTGACGTGTATCTTTTGAGATACAGTGCTTTGAAAAAGCCTATTTTAGCTATGTTTGAATGATCTGAATTGATATTAATAATATGGGAGACGTATTGAAAGCACTCAACATTCCTCATCTGGAAAATGTGTTCTTTTCGTACATTCAGCACATTGAAATAGATTTAATAGTTTCGTGGGGAAACGTGTATTTACAACATTTTGCAACGCGGTTCAGGTGCCAGGCAGGTGACTTCCTTAGGGGTGTTTAAGATTTACAAATTTTCTGATATATTTCTAGCATATTACATTATATCCTGTTAGGTTATGAAATAATAGTTTGAAAAACCATGGCAATGGCGGAAAGTGAGTTNGGGAGACGTATTGAAAGCACTCAACATTCCTCATCTGGAAAATGTGTTCTTTTCGTACATTCAGCACATTGAAATATATTTAATAGTTTCGTGGGGAAACGTGTATTTACAACATTTTGCAACGCGGTTCAGGTGCCAGGCAGGTGACTTCCTTAGGGGTGTTTAAGATTTACAAATTTTCTGATATATTTTTAGCATATTACATTATATCCTGTTAGGTTATGAAATAATAGTTTGAAAAACCATGGCAATGGCGGAAAGTGAGTTTTCAATTATGAATTAAGGGAGGTATAGGAATTTTAAATTTACATTATTTTTCGTACAAATATCAAAATGGAACAAAATTAATACGTTAGGCTATTGCTCAAAGTAATTGCTCATGCTATTAGAATGTCTCAAGAATATTTCATAGGTAATTTGTTTCACTGTTTGCACTTATTATATATTGAAATTGTAATATAAAACTTTCAGTCAGAATTGAAAAAAAAAAGTTAAACTTTATCAAACATGAGAAAAGAGTGACATTTTAAAACAATTACAGGGGACGCGGTAGTGTAGTGGTTAGACTACTCGCCTCTTACCAAGGCGAACCGGGTTCGCTTCCCGGTGGGGTTTCCCCCACCCCCCTGATTTTCGCACGTGGAAATTGTGCCGGATGATGAAGCAGGTCGACGGGTTTTCTCAGGAATCTCCCGCTTTCTTCGCCCTTGCATTCCGGTGCTGATCCATACTTGCCTCGCTTCATCCTTATTGGCTCTTAGTACGTCGATGTTAAGAGCCGCTCAAATCTCTCCAATCAAAGAAATCACAACGTGCTACTCCTGTTACTACAACACAGTTTTTACCTGTTACAAAACGTGTTAAAACAGCTCTTTAAAATTATTACTTAACAAGATTTGAAATTAAAATTTGTATATTTACGCTGAAAAATGTATAATGGAGGTTATTTATCGATTTTACTGTATTTTATCAAGTAATAAATGATATTGTCCAAAAATCATAAGATGTCCGGAAAACTTGTAAAAAAACCATTATATATTTTGAACAGCCTTAAAGTCTTTGCAGCTTGTTTCTCTAGGAGACGAACGCTCTCTTTGAATGATTCCGTTAAACAAATTTTATGATATTATTTGTAATGCAAGTCATCAACATAGAAAAAAATTCTTTTAAATTGTTTTAATGATTTTAATAAATAATTATTTGAAACTTATATATGCATTTGAAATTATCTTTAATCAGAATTCCTGGCATAAAAATGGCAGTGTCATTATTTCGTCCCGTAACTGCTCTACAGCTGAGTAACTTGAGCTTAGGGGTGATGGGNTCCTGGCATAAAAATGGCAGTGTCATTATTTCGTCCCGTAACTGCTCTACAGCTGAGTAACTTGAGCTTAGGGGTGATGGGGCACTGCTTACGCATGGCTATTTTATCCTTACGTCTGAAGTTTAAAGTATAAAATAACAGCAGGGAAGAAAGTGAATGAGGAGGTTTTGCGGATAAAAAGCTCAGCATCGTTACACAGGAGGAAAATGTTGCCATTTTGATAGAGTTGTTCGTCAAAGTTATGAACATCCAGGCAGCTGTGGAGTACAAAGGATGGTCTATCTGCTTAGAAACCTTGGTAAACCAGTGTAACTTCGCACTGTGTAAAAACACATGTGTGCACTTACTACAGTATGTGAACATAAGATAATCATCAACTCCCCTCTTAACATTCTCACACCGACAGTAAATCTATTGTTCCTGAATATTCTGTATACACTCGAACCAATTTGATGGGTTGTTTCTTTAATGCTAGACGACTTCTTCTCTTAATTTCAATTCGACTTGACCATGAGATAATTTAGTGTCCAGCTATAATAATCGACCACATTGTACGAAACCAGGTAAGAATTGTGAAATCTTGTGGTGTATAAAAATATACGGGAAACTGGTGAGATCAGAATAATAATTTGACTCGATAGTCATCAGAAACAAGCAACTATATCAGTGATCTGGACACGGTTTTCTAAATTCAATATTATTTTTACAATGACCAGGTATGTGTTCAACTTCTTAGCTGAGAAAATCATTCTTAAAATAATCTGGTTTGTAACAAAATATCTAGATGTACAAATATTTTTTGACTCTGTAACTTTGGTGAGGAGAAATAGGTACATTGCAATTTTTTATCCTTAAGATAATTCTCGTGTTAATGATATGCCATAACGACACGTGTTTGTCGTGCGACACACCCTATTTCAAGAATTTGAAACAACTCCTGTAAAAGTGCTTCAGCCTTGTGTATTTAAAAATTAACGCCCAGATTTTTACAGTTGTGCCACGCAACATGTGATTTAGGAGGATGGTCTTGGGGGGACAAAGTTGAGTAATAAAATTACGAAAGTTTTCTTTTTACTTTCATAATTTCAAATTTTACTCTCGTAAATGTTTATGGTACTTACAATAGTAATGACAAATAATAGATTTTCTTTCAATTGCCGTGTTTGAACGAATTCTAAGGAAAACGAAAACGTTTATTTATGTTAATTTCTTTTCTCTACAAAGCGGCATTTACAGTTTCCTTTCCGGTCAGTTAAACAATTATATTACTTTCTGAAGGTTAATGAACATTTACCGAGTTTTACATCGTACTTAATTTTGCGGCCTGTCACTCTTGGCAGACTTTCATTCAAATAATATTTTTTTCCCGTAGGAAACTAACTACAGAACGAGTAGTTCAATTTTCATCTTTCTCCCGTGGCGGAAAGATCAGATGTATTTCAATCAACGGAAGGGTGCGTAAAGTACAGCGAAACGAATTAGATTTCGTTGCGTTCAATCTGTTAAGGGTGTTTGATACTAAAAAGTTAGTTGTTATATATTTCTGCCAAACAATGTTCTACTTGTACGCATTGTATGTGATAACATTTTCCTGAAATAAGAAAAANTTGTTATATATTTCTGCCAAACAATGTTCTACTTGTACGCATTGTATGTGATAACATTTTCCTGAAATAAGAAAAATTACATTTCTTATTTTTTTAATATTCTGATGTCAAATGCAAAATAATTCAGTTTTGCTGGAGCCAAAAAACAAATACTTATTAAGTTCCACAAGTGAAAAAAAATTACAACTCCGCTTGGCATATATGTTATCACCAAAAAATGAATTATGAATTTTTAAATAAATGTTTAAAATATAATAAATTNACTCCGCTTGGCATATATGTTATCACCAAAAAATGAATTATGAATTTTTAAATAAATGTTTAAAATATAATAAATTATTATATTTAGTTTTTTTTATGTGTATGGCCTGTTATGTGTTGTTTACATATATATCACGCAGTAGCACACAGCATTATTTAACATTGAAATTGTTTTCATTTTTGCAACTTATTTTGTAATTATGGCTGTAAAAAGACAAAACCATTTGGTATCTGACATTAAACTATTCAAAAAATAGAAATTGTAAAAATTATTTATTGGAGAAAAATAGCATCACATACAATGCGTACAAGTTGAGAAACGTTTGGTACAGTTACGCAATAATTAATTGTTTGGTTTCAGACACTCTTAAGGCTCCCGCCTACATCGCGCTTAACTGCGTTGAAGTGTGTTTGAAATACACGTTTTTCAACCGAATTATTATTTTTCAACCGAGTTATTAAAATTGCGTCTAAAGTGCTGACCTACGAAAATAACACACAATTCAGACGAGGTTTTTCAGTGCTTTCAAGAAGTCAAGTGGTTTTAAAACACCGAGCAAGCCAAAATTGCTAAAAACTGCTTCTTCAGAGCGTCGTATCACAAAATGTACGTGTCAGATACATACAAATCTACTTAAAGGCACTGCGATGAACCTTCCCACAGACTTCCTGCCAATAAAATAATAGGGCCACCGCTGAAAGTCTTATAGGCACACGCAGTGTCACGAGGACACTACATGCCCAGTCGAGAGCCTTGCGCTTAGTGGCGATGGCGCACTTAATGAGCGTGATGGTGTCGCCCTTATCGCTCCCCCGCTTTGCGGCTTCAAAGGCTTCCTGGTAGGCGGGGGCCTTAACGTCGTCGAACTCGACGGGACGAGAGCTCGGTGGTCCACCTTGGAGAGACGGTAGCCGAGGACCCAGCAGTAAAGTACCGCGACCTGGCAGCCATATTTTTCCCTAAATTATATCCGGGACCGCACAGCGCTGCCCCGGTGCTGAGAGTATCTGGTGCGCGCTCTCAGGCCTCCCAGCACACAATAAAAAATATTTTTAACAGTGTTTTTAAATCTCAAAATTTACTGCCCCGGACCGCCATTTTTCCACATTCTTTACGAGCCCTCGCGGGCTGCGCTTTCCGAGTTCCTTGCAGGCGGAGGAGGGGGGGTTAAAAAAAATTGTCTTACGAGCGATCCTTTACCCCTTCTCTCCTCCGCTCGTACGCTTCACCCCCCGTACACTCTTCTTCGCAACCACCCGGCGACACGAGGACATATCGAGACCCCCTGTTGCTGTGCTCGCGTCCGGAATACATCCCCGACAACAGACTTGCGAGTACCGATGTTAGACGTGAGTTACTGCTCTCTCTGCAAGGTATGGTCTATTCGCGGCATCTCCACTCTTTTTTTGAATCAAACCTTTGAAAAATCACCCCGTGTGCAACGTGTTTTGTTGTTTCCTAAATATGTCCTGCACCACAAGCGTTTAACACTCGTTTTAACATAAAATTACTGTATTTTTTGTTGAATTGAATTCCTACTTATATTTTATCTGTAGTTTGTAATCTTTCATTTATAAATAATAAAAATAAAATCATTGAGGAAATAGGTGTGTTGGTAATGCCCAGTAGGAAATAGTCTTCATGCAAATTGTTATTACACTGAGTGCGCACGTTTGCGTTGCGCTGTCCCTTTGGCATGATTTTCTAAGCTTTGTTTGCATAAGGCGGAGTATATTCTGGATGTAGAACTTGAACAGAGAGTCATAAAAGTTGCAAGTAACCGTGAATGGACAATAGCAGGCGAGAATAACCTTGTCAAAGCGTGGAACTCAGCACCACAAACCTGCAGAAATATCACTGACAAAATATTCCCAAAGGCGTCTGTGGTGATAAAAAAAAATGAACCAGGTATACTTAGGAGACTGGCTGGCATGTCTGGCTCTGTTTGAATGTGGTTTTATTTTATAGTGTTGTTTTGCTACCGTATTATTGGTAGGCGCTGTCCGAACTTAAAATTAAGGGTTCCGCCTACTTGTGGCTTTTCAGCGCGTTTGAAGCAGGTAATTTTAGATAATACTTAATATTTTAAGATATGGTACTTTCTAACCTGAAATTAGAATAACTTAAACTATGGTCAACATAATCAGTTTCCTACAAAATTGAGATTTTGGGAAATAACTAGCTGTACGATAATTGCATTCGAGGGCCCTACAGCTTTGCNTTGAGATTTTGGGAAATAACTAGCTGTACGATAATTGCATTCGAGGGCCCTACAGCTTTGCCGCTTGAAAACGAATTTTGTCATTTTTTTATTTATTTACAAGCAAACATCATAATCAATACTAATTTGCACGTGAATCAATTATCTTTCACNTTTGTCATTTTTTTATTTATTTACAAGCAAACATCATAATCAATACTAATTTGCACGTGAATCAATTATCTTTCACTGAAAACTGTTATTTTTAAATTGTCGGTATTTAATGGAAACGTATCTTTAGGAAAAAAATAACCATTAATTATAAAAATGATCAAAAATTTTCCTAGCGTTTCCAAATTGACTGTCGAAACAAGCGAAATGGTGTTGTCACTAAACGATATAACACTCAAATACAAATTATGCGAATCACGTTGGAAATAAAAATCAGTGTTGTGATGGCAGAACAGTTTTTAATAATGTCCGATGACCAGCAGCCAAACTTCTGTTTAAGCATCATAATGTCACACTGAGATGTTACAGTTTCAGTAGTTGTGGTAACAATTCAGTAACTGTACTTCCGTTTATAAATATTCATATAATCTTCGTAGAAATTTGTATAAAAGTCAAGTAATGAATTTTTTTAATGTGTTTCTGGATGTGTAAACAATATTATAAATATAACTACTGCAGTAAGTTAGTAATTTTTATAAATTTAAAAGTACATTTACAAAAAAATAATAAAGATAGTTACTATATAAATAAAGATATTTATTATAAATATATATAGATATTAAATTTATTATATATATAAAGATATTTATTATACATATATATAAGCAATTGAAATGCTCTCTGTCAAAACTGTTTTCTCACAATGATAATTTTTACCATCCTTAATAGAAGAATANTATAAGCAATTGAAATGCTCTCTGTCAAAACTGTTTTCTCACAATGATAATTTTTACCATCCTTAATAGAAGAATAAAAAAATATATATTTGTAAACTAATTTATTAACAAATGAAGTGTTTATACTCTTCCACATTGCCACCGACAATACGCGAGCACTGTTAACACAAAACGTTTAAAAAACTACTATAGAAATAGTTCTGATGTAAAATGTTTTTAAAGTGAGTGCGTATGAATGTGGTGCGTTGTCCCTTTGCTGTCATTTTCTACTCTCGGTTAAGCTTTGTTTCCATGAGGCGGAGGGATAGCCTGGANTATAAGCAATTGAAATGCTCTCTGTCAAAACTGTTTTCTCACAATGATAATTTTTACCATCCTTAATAGAAGAATAGAAAAATATATATTTGTAAACTAATTTATTAACAAATTAAGTGTTTATACTCTTCCACATTGCCACCGACAATACGCGAGCACTGTTAACACAAAACGTTTAAAAAACTACTATAGAAATAGTTCTGATGTAAAATGTTTTTAAAGTGAGTGCGTATGAATGCGGTGCGTTGTCCCTTTGCTGTCATTTTCTACTCTCGGTTAAGCTTTGTTTCCATGAGGCGGAGGGATAGCCTGGANCGGTGCGTTGTCCCTTTGCTGTCATTTTCTACTCTCGGTTAAGCTTTGTTTCCATGAGGCGGAGGGATAGCCTGGAAGAAGAACTTAGTAGGACTTCAGAAAAATTCAAAGTAACCGTGATCGGACTATAGACTCCAGTCGCTAGCAAAAAAGGAGTCATTTGGGGAAAAAAGCGAGTCATTTACGTAAGTAAAAGGGCGGAAACTAATGGAACGTAGATGTTTGCCGGAGTATACACTTTTCTAACGCATAATCGATTGCGTTGTTTTTCCATTCTCACACGTTATTGATTCTGGCTGGAAACGTATATTCGAGTGAGAAAATAAATAGCTATGAAGTCTCGCCGATAGGTTAGTGGATCCACAAGTATTTCCAGTCTCTTTTTTAATTGACGGGATCTGGAAAAGTTTTTCAACCATTAGCATCCATAACTACGGTGTCAGTCAGAAAAGTTGCATGATGTAGTGAAAGCGGGAAATTATTTATATTAGTTGCAGCATAAAATGTGAAAGGAAAAACCCGATTTTTAAGAAATGCAGTTATGTCAAAAAGGCTAAAGATGATGGGGCCTAATAAAAATTAATTTCTCCAAACCTTTTGAGTTCCTACTAGTTAATAAATTCTTGGTCGTCATCAGGTAAACTTTCTTACCCCAAGAGCTTGAGGCGTTTACAATTTTGGGCACTGAGGACCTTCAGATGATTCCAGCATTTTGCGAAAACTACGATAGTTTTAAAACGTGGTTCTTTGTAGCCGACGCTTACATATTTCGTATTACAAATTACTGTCAATTTCAGTTGTGAATGACTAGTGAGTTATTTGAATACACTTTCATTCCATGGGTAAAGTGTGTCAAAATATATTGCTGGGTGTAACAATTTGACGTTCCAGCCAGTTGCTAGTTTTGCCTACAGGATATACTTTTGTGTCAGCCTGGTCGTAACGATACGCAGACTACAAAGAGAAGTACTGTACGAAACGAGAATATAATGGGAGAATTTAAGAGGTCAATTGACATGTTTCATTGCAGCTCCTAGTATTTTTTTTTTTTGTCAATTGCTGTCAGCAGAGTGTTTAGGATATTTTAGGAATAATTGCACTGAACAGCCAAAAAAACTAGTACACCTGCCTAATATCGTACAGTCCCCCCCCCCTTCAAGCACGCAGAAGTACCACAAGACAACGTGGCATGGACTCGACTAATGTCTGAAAGTATGCAGAAGGCAATTCACGCCATCAATCCTGCAGGGCAGTGTACAAACCCAATCTGCGCCAATTTGAGAAAGGCAACGTGCAGACAGTGCAAATTACTAAGAGCAGTCAGTAGTAAAGTCCCGTTCTTTCACGATCTTTTTCAGGCCGCAGCGATGTCGAAGATGTGATGTTGTACCATATTCTCGATATTCACGGTACACACGTGAAATGGTCGTACGCGAACATCCAAATTTTATCGCCACCTCGGAGATTCTATGTCCTATCTCTCGCGCACCAACTATAACATCACGTTCAAACTCACTTAAATCTTGGTAACCTGCCATTGTAGCAGCAGTAACCGATCTAGCTGCTGACCGCATCGCGTTACTCTGATTGGTTCCATACTTCTGTTATTTGCATACGCACGCCTATACCAGTTTTCTTGGCTCTTCAGTGTTCTACCGATTTGAATACGTATAAGCTGCTACATATTCTTTTATGATAATGCGTTGAGCCATAGTTAAATATATAAATTTAATCTGTAAGAAGTGGGTAGATAAAAATGCATCATCCTGAAAAAGCATTTTTGCTCTCATTGTGAGTAAAAGTTATTTTTAAAAATTAGGTACCTTTCCTTGCTGTGTAGAAACCTGCAGACTTCAGTTAACGTTGTATCGTGAAGGTAACTATGTACAACGCCCTCTTACATGTATATATTTTGGTACATATTACATATATATGTATTTACCCCAGCATCAACATACGTTGGGCAAAGGGTTGGAATTTGGTTGGAAAGGTTGGCTGGGCATTGGGTTGGAATACGAATTTAAAACAACGTTTGCCCAACGTAACATGCCAACGAAAAATTTCTACTATGGACATTTTGTGAGATTAATTAGCAATCTCAAGAAAATGGTGTCACTAAATCAGAAAAAGCCAGAAGATACTGAAAATGAAATTCTTTTAAACTTGAAAATGGTCGGTAAATGATTGGTAACAAGCTGGGAAACATACTGTTGGTAGTTTGTATGTTTTCTTCTGTTGAGCTTGTGTTGTGCAACCAACATATAATGTCAAATTATGAAAAAAATATATCTTGAGGAAAACAGTGCCTCTTTCCTTTACGTAATATAATTTTTTTTTATGTGAGATAATTATTATATGAGATATTTTAGTTGGTTATATGTTATTTAAATTTTTAAAACTGGATGGTTGGTATTTGGTATAGTATTCTCATTAAATATACTAGATTGGATTTTGATTGGCAAACAAAGTTGGCCCAAAAAAAATTTATTTTGGATTCCTACACATTTGCCATTTAATTTCCAACGTTGGCCCTAAATATGTTGCCTGTCGGGACTTGCAGTATATTCTGGCGTTTTCTAATTTTGTGACATAATGTGAAAATGAAAGTTGGCGACTGGTTTTTCATTACGTTAAGACAACATTTCATTGCAGGCATTATGCCATCATAAATTTTATTTTTGTTAATATACACATATATTTTGTATTTAATTTTCCTAACGGTTCAAGTTTTTTAGCACAGAGACTCTTTAAAAATAAACTGGCTGTCTCTGGTTGTGTATTAGTCATTCGTTGGAAAATATATTCTTGTAACTGGTAGGTGTAAAATTCAGTTTCATAGTAGTTAAATCTGACTTAAGTATATCAAAAATGTAGATATAACACAGTATATATAACTTTAATATAATGATTTGTACCAACTGCCTTATTTATGACGAAAAGTTTCAGTTGTCTAGTGAATAACACATCGGGCTTGTAATCAAACGAGGGTGCGAATTCGAATCCAACATCCAATAATGGAATATTCAGGTCATAATGTAAAGTGAGACGTGATGAGAAAGTATAGAATTTTTTTTTTTGTTAGTAAATAAAATTTATTTAAAACGCTGGTATCCAAGGATGGCAGAACGTATTTATTGGTTGGTATTATGTATGCAATAACACATCTTAGCAAAAAATTGCCAACTGGGGGTAAATGACTGTGTGAATTACTTTCTGAAAGAGAAAGGAATATTAGTTAGCAAATTATCAAAATACTACGAATAGCCAACGTAATAACAAATTAATTGGTCGTTGAGTTTCTGTTATATTATATTAGCATATGTTCGAAACTGGTCTAAAATATTTGGTACGCATTATGTAAAAAAATATTACTGATTATGGTTGGCATCCAACTAATTACATTATATGTTGGGTTAACGTAGTTCCGAGTTTCATTTTGATGTCCAGCAAACGTTATTAATCCAACGTTGGCCCAACCTTCAAGCAAAGGATGGATTAACGTTGTCCCAACCAAAACATTCTGCATGGATGTATATACATATATTTATATTAATAGCTGCACTGACGTTCCTCGATTCGTTCTAACTAAGATAATCCGTTTAGATGCAATATTTTTCTTCCGTAGTGAATAAAGCGTTTGGTCGTTTGTAGGAAAGATTTTTACCTTTCATTCTAGCGATTGTGGGTTTGTCCTTCATCTGAATGCAGTAATTGTGATGTTTTTCGGTTGAGTTTTAACACCCATTACTTTCGAATGTCGGTTAAGATCTTTAACATCAACCTCCCCAACTAGTTCCAGTTTTCATACGTTAACTAAGTTTCTTTATTTGTCTTGTTACATAAAATTGTGTTTATCATCATCACACCTAACTCTTTTGCAAAGGTAGTCTGCATTCACTGGAAAACTCTCCTACCACAGGTATCGTCACTTTATGACTATATTTATGTAACGAAAGTAATTAAACATTTTTCATTACACAAATAATTCTTTACATCTGTCTATATGAATATGTGAGTGATATTTTGTTCAAGCGCATTTACTGAATGAAGAGTCGAGGTTGAAATTTTCACTTTACATTCTCGCGTTGGCGTAAAATCGCACATTGTTAGTTCGTGGTCATAATTCCCTTGATTTGTTGGCTAAATTGGCTTATATTTGTACCTTGAGACGTTAAGTGAAGAAACACACTATCCGAAGAACTCTGTTGAAGTATTTAATTTAGAAAACGTTCTTGGGTATGGCATCAATTACGAGATACCCAAATTAAGTGATTTTCTGAAGCAAGGCAACCTAGTTCCGCTAGTATAAAAACTAGTCATATCAACAAACATTAAAAATGTTATGCTGCATTATATAAAACGTTTCACAAATACGTATTTTGAACAATCCCCTTTTTATAATAGTTAGTGTTTCTCAGCGGTGTCAGCCGTAATTATTTCCGTGTTCGTCGTGAATGTCTTCTGAAACAGTTCAGATATTCAGCCGCACTCAGGGGTTCATCTGGTTCCTGTGAGTTTACATTCATACTCACCTCATCTGTTGCACAGAGCTCAACTCAGGTAAAGTTTATTCTACTCAGGTTAGGAGCAAAACGAGATTCCTTTGTGAGTTTGGCTTAAGGAAAATTTCCGCCGCTAGGTGCGCAGTGTTCCAAAAGGTAACTTTCAATTAAAAGTTTTAAGTTACGTGAATAAAAAAAAGAATGATTTTACGTATTAACGAAGTTATTTTATATTTATGATTATTGTGATTATCCTGTTTTTAACGTAGAAAATAGAGCAAGTTTACTACACATGTGACACTAGCTCTCACCTAGATGCGAAAATTTTAAGCTGTCAAACTTTTAACATTGATCTTCCCAAACTGTTGTTTAAGTAACCGTAACTCATGTAAGTTCCCACACAGACCCCTCACCCCTCCCTTTGCCCTATGCTCTTCAACACCTACGCTCCACAATTTGTTTCTGGCTGCACGAGACCAACCAGGCAGGCCATATCGGACGCGCATCATGCAGCCAGCGCACGTGATGCGCGTGTGAACGAGCGAGGAAAATTAAATGTTCCGGTGCGAAGAGGCTGGCCAGCAGCCGCGGTGTTGATAAGAAAATTACAGGCGTCAGGAGAACAGTCACGCGGCTCGGCATGCAAATACGCCTCGCACGTGGAGACGTACGTATTTCATATACGGCCCCGCGCGGGAGGAGGGGTTGGAGTTTACGAAAATTTAACACGAATCCACCCGCGCATTCGCCTGAGAGCAGACAGCTGCAACATACTTGACTCCGTCATGAAGAGCGAGAATTAAATTTCCCGGCTCTGAACGGGCGATGGTGTGTAAATGAACATCCAACCTTTAAAATGAGTGCCTCTCTTTCCGCATGGCTAAATATTTAATCCCAACTGCTTACTCAGTTGACAACACGTCAAGATGTTGAAAATTAAAAAAAAAAAATGTACCCACAAAAACCGCAGATGTCTATGTGATTTATTTGCGCAGTTGAAGAAATCCCTCGCAAACTAATAGTTTTTACTTATTTCCCTATAGGCGTTCAGTTTAACGGTCTAGCAAATAAGACCCATTTATTTATTTCTCTTTTACCAAGCATACGTCTATGAGCATTTTAATATTAGGTAAAACAGTGAAGAAAACTAACGGAACCATGTGATATTTCTCAACAAATTTGCGCGACACCTAGCGACACACAACCGAGTCGATAACTGTGCAGATTAACGCACTGCAAGCAGAAGTTTTTAACATCGGTAGAAAAGGTATTAACTATTAACGTTAATCACAGTGTTTGCGGGGACTATCTGAAATAACGATTAATGAGTGTCAAGTACGGTCACTATTCACTAATTAATGACACTACATATTTTAAGGCAGGGATTGGCACTGTCATTCTGTGGCTCCTATCGTTATCTAAGCACAATAACGTATGTAAGCTAAATCTCACGAAGCTCTAGACACTCAAGCCTAAAATATTTGGTAGCAAGTTACTGCACAGATGAGTAACCATACCAGGTAACAAGATGTTCTGTCATTGTTTACTTTAAGGTTTTCTGTTGGTCTATAACCTTGTAGGGCGCGTCTTGTGAAGAACACTGATCCCATTGCCAACGTTAACTAAAACTTACGCTTTGTTATGATTTTGATATTTTGTTGATAACTATCCTTAGCGGGGTTATATAATGAACACTATATAAAGAGGTTTATTTAACATTAATGTTGTACAATATTATTTCAATATAAATATGATTGAATATGAACGGAGGCAGCTATACAAATATACTGAAATATTAAATGATATTATTTTATAAAGATTTAAACAGCCACGTTCTGAGTAAAGCCTAATTGGAGAGTTCCCACACCTTGTTCATGATTCCGGAGGCTGGTTAAGATAGCGCAAGTCGACGGCCGGACACACTCATCTTCGATGGTCTTGTCGTTCCAATGGCCCGACGACAAAAGAAACCGCCCACGGACTACACTGTCCTATATCGGCTGCGTTGTCGGCGTTTACTTGCTGGTGGAGGAGTTTCTGTGGTTTGCGACTTCAAAACTAATTTCAGCGATCACGGTCCGTGTCCCGGATAAATAAGTGAAGGTGTGATCAGGCAGGACGCTCAGCTAAGGGCCTGACCACAACTCGTAACAGCTTTTTTAAGCTTAACGTTTCCTCAGAAGGAATCGAAAAAAATTTCCGGTCCCTTTGTTATGTATCTTCTATCTCTAAATGAAAAAAAAAAAAANTTCCTCAGAAGGAATCGAAAAAAATTTCCGGTCCCTTTGTTATGTATCTTCTATCTCTAAATGAAAAAAAAAAAAAACTTAGGTTTATGTGATCTTCTGAGAGCGTTGAACTCGGGAACCTTTCGTTTGACCTACTTGGCTCTGTTAGTCTTCGTCATGCTGTGAATGCTCTTCCGACAATCTCCTAATCATCCTCTTGCTCACAAGAACGATACGCAGGTACCAGAAATATCTAGAGGTTTGGTTTATCAAAGGTTGCACTTAAAGAAAAACCGNTTCCTCAGAAGGAATCGAAAAAAATTTCCGGTCCCTTTGTTATGTATCTTCTATCTCTAAATGAAAAAAAAAAAAACTTAGGTTTATGTGATCTTCTGAGAGCGTTGAACTCGAGAACCTTTCGTTTGACCTACTTGGCTCTGTTTGTCTTCGTCATGCTGTGAATGCTCTTCCGACAATCTCCTAATCATCCTCTTGTCACAAGAACGATACGCAGGTACCAGAAATATCTAGAGGTTTGGTTTATCAAAGGTTGCACTTAAAGAAAAACCGCNTCACAAGAACGATACGCAGGTACCAGAAATATCTAGAGGTTTGGTTTATCAAAGGTTGCACTTAAAGAAAAACCGCACGGTTATGCTGTTTCTGCTGTTATCCTGTAACTAATTTGTCTCGGAGAGAAAACCAACCCCGAAAAAAAAAAAAAGAAGGATCGAGTTCCGCGAGTACCATAAAAATAGGTAAAATTTTGATTTTAATTGCGACAGTAACCATTGAAGTAACTATGTCTTCCCATGTGTAGCATATTCGCAATACCTTCACATATTTTTAATCAAACCTTTGAAATATCATCCTATGCATGACGTCTCTCGTTGTTTTATAAATATTTAATGTATCATAATCGCATTAAAATCATCATATTTCTGGTGAAACCGGACTTTTAACTATATTGTTTCTATAAACTATAATATTTAATTTCAATTCTTATGAATAAAACAGGGACGAAATATGTGTGTTGGTAATGCCAGGTATACAATATTTCTAATGTAAAATATTACTAAAGTGAATGCGTACAAAATGTGACGCGTTGTCCTTTCGTGTAATTTTCTAGACGTGGTTAAAATTATATTTTCATTAGGCGCGGGAATACCCTGAAGAAGAACTTTAGATAGGCTCCAGAAACATTGGAAGTTACGATGCATTGAGTTGCAGATACCAGCGATGACTTACAAGTAGTGTGCTTATGCCGAAGTTGGGGCACAGGATTCAGAATTTCGGAGTCGGAGTTGTCCGCCATCTTGGTTGACGTCACAGCCAACGCTCGTGGCCGACGGTCGCGTGGGGCGTCCTTGTCGGCCTGGAGTGGCCATTTTATGACGTCATGGCAGACATATTTGATGCCCTTGTCCTAAAATCAACATAATCACACTACTGGCTTTCCATGGAAGAGCCACCTAAGTAACACTTTATTGAAAATCGCTGGAATAAATGCGGTTTAAATGTATAATGTACGAAACACAAAAAGTAGGCTGTTAGAAAATTATGGGCAAAGAATAAATGTTATATAGTGTGACATAAGATCCACAGTTCGAATACCGTCTTGGGCAATGAATCATTTTTAACTAACTTGTACGTGATTATCTGATTAGTTATGGTCTTTTACGCACCTGAAAATAATATTTAAGCAATATCCATTGTTTATGCATTTTTTAGGGCCTCCTTTTCGAGTGCCGAAACTATAAAAAATAAATTTTCTATCGGTTTAAGAAAAAATTTGCTATTTTCAACCAGTGATTGGAGGAATTTATAATGAGGGCCAAATGAGTGTTTTAAGAGAATAATAGAGGGATCGGAATAAAATAAGACATCAGCAATTTTACTAATGATACAATATTCGAATTATTTTTAAGGATCTTTGGAAGCGAATTTTTGTTTGCTTACGCGCCTATATGTGTTAAACATATACATTTAACAGAGAAATAATGCCGCAAAATTATATTTAGTATTTCTGAACCTACGGTGTTATACTTTGTTTATATTGTAATAAAACTGTACTTGTTGTTAAGGTTGGGGGTATCTCATGATGGTAGAACAGGTAGGGTAAATAATAAGAGTGGATAATTAATGCAGAGGGGACGGAATACTTACGGAATACGACCTTAGAAGGGCTTCTGTGAATGGAGGGGAGTGGAGAGATTTGGGCTGCACTTAACATTGAGGTCTTGAGAACCAAAGAAGGTGAAACGATGTGAGCGTGGAGCAGTGCCGAAATGGAAGGGCGCGGGAAACAGAAGATCCCCGAGAAAACCCGCCGTCCAGCGGCATCGTCTGGCACGATTCCCACATGCGAAAATCTGGGTGCGACTCGCAGGAAATCGAACCCGGTTCGCCTAGTTGGGAGGCGAGTAGTCTGACCACTACACCACCGCAGTCCGGCGTCTGTGAGCCCAAATTTTTCCCCTCCAGACACATGATAGTGTTTACAGCACATTCCACGACGTTTCGGCCGTGGTTCGGGCTCGGAGTAGGAGAGGGTGGGTAAAGAAGGTTAGGTCGGGGAGGAGGTAGGGTGGGGGTTGACTTACGATCTGCGCCTTCGCTCGAGATCCATCGCAGCAATCGCGCCGAGGAATTCAAACCGGCCTGGAATTCGTTTGTGGCCGACGCACCGCTCCTCAGGGTTGAAAGCGAAGGGAGAGTGGGGGGGGGGCGGACTCACAGGTGAAAGACACAACACTCCGTCGAAGGCCGCTTCGTACACACGTCGCGGAAGAAGTTGGCGGGGAAGGAGGATGGAGCAGCAAGGCGACTTTTGTTTGTGCAGCTGACCGCCCCTACATGCCGAGTGCTACAGATAACGCATCCAGGCCTTCCTTTTTTTTTTTTTTGCCGCTCTACTCTCCTGGACCACTTCTTCCCCTCTTAAGAGTTCAAGATTTCCTAAATGTCGCTGTCGCGCCGGCTCTAAAATACTGCAGGCAACCTTCCCGAACAGTTTAATACCACGGAGGACCCAGTAACAACAACGGCTTAATTTTTTTTTTACGCGAGCCATATCTCACGCAAATGTTTATGGACCTGCATAAAACAGAAGCGGGAAAGTATGGTCTTCCAGAAAGCCTGTAATACTGTACTTTATATCTTGCTCGGTGTCCGCTTCTTTTAAAAGTTTCTCTCCGCTTCCGAAAATCAGCAGGCCATGTCGCATACTGCGGGCTGTGTTCTCTTTTGCTGTTTCTTGTCTGCTTGCTAATCTTGATAACGAAGGAAGAAGACATTTAAAGAAATTAACTAGAAGTGCTCAAGCAGCAAGGAAAATATTTAATTTTTTACATTGAACATATTTGCTATATTATTGTTTTCAAAAAGGAATATTACACACATACACATAATAAGTGTGTATAAAGAAAATGTATACTTACAGTAAAAGTGTTTCATCAGTACAAAGAAAAAAATGTTATTTGAAATAAAAATATTGACGTATTTATTTATTTACATGAGTCTGTTTATTCCAACATCGCCAATTGGCATCGTTGGATTTTGATGGAATTTTTCGTGTAATAAAGGTCTATAACCAACTTAAATATCGGAGTACATATCATCACGCCTTAACATCATGGAGCTGGAAACTATAAATTGTACATGTGATTTAATTGTAAACATTTTTCTGAGCTTTACAATTTTTACATGTTTCATTTTTGGATTACCTAACATTTTTAATTTCTAGGTCTTCAACTGATGTGTATATATTCAGGCTACGTCAATAATGAGTTTTGATGTGGTAGTCGCACACTTATAATTAATACATTTTTAAGTTGTACTAAAAGTAGAACATTTGATTTTCTGGATACCGTCACGTAACAATGCCTAATACGATCTCGCAAATACAGTATATTTTGATAGATATATGCTGTTCACATTAAACTGAGAATTTTTCATAAACCCTGTCTAAGATCTGCTTGGATGTACGTTGTGTATTATTCCATGCAAAATTAACACACAGCCATGAGCCGTATCACTTCATTCATGTGTCGTTCAAGTGAAATTGTGAAACCGTTAGAAAAGTTAATGGTTTACAAACTCGTTAATTCTTACACTTAAAATCATTGAAAAACAGAAAGAAAATTAAATCATTTCAATATTCACAAAAGTTTAACCGAACACTTTTAATTCAACGTTAAGACGTGGAACTACTTCCCTTCCGTTGTAACCAACTCTACTTGGTACATGCCAATCATTGCGCTCGTAAAAATTATGCAGATCAAAGGTTCATTTTAAAAGTACCCAATTAAAAAGTGAGTAGCATTAAGTTGAGAGTTCTGGGCTGGCGTATTTGCACACTAAATATTTGTTTTAATTGTCATATGCATCACACAAAATTAAATGACAACTTAATATTTTGGGTGGGTTGTAAATGTTTCAATAAACACAGAAAATCTAAGCAAACTGCAGCAACGCGGCGATATCAGGGTCAGGCGGAAAGTACAAACTACGACAGTTTGTAAAACATACCAGGGAAGCGCAAGTTGATCTCCGCTCCCAGAGGCCTGGTATTCGGTGTAATTACAGCAACAGAAACTGTATAACACTTGGCAACACTCTACACGGGGTATATTTGTGGACCACAACGAGATGAACAAACCTGAAGACACAGTTTGACATGCCACTCGTCGTTTCCTGTCATAACATTCAGCCTACAGCAACGATAACATTCAGGTAGTCATTTATTATAATTAGCAGACTTACGACCGTTCTGGACCTCCCTCGCAAATATATTACATTTACTGTAACGTAGAATAATTAAATCCCTATTCAATCTTCATAAAAAGCTTCAGTTTAGTTAACATATCTATTTTCCACGTCTACAGTATATACATATATACTCAGTACTTCATAGCCTAATATTTGAAAAACATAACAGGTTATATCCACGAAAAGAAAAAAAAAAACATTTTATGGAAATTTTATTTGCAACTCACATATGTGTAAAATTATATCTAATTCCCTGTGTTGTAGCAGCGAAAAATATTCAATAGATAAAGCCACAAAAAACAAAAATTGCAAAAAATAAAATGTGTTTAATTCAATGAGTTAATTAAATATTTATTTTATCAGATTTATTTTCCATGCGACAGATGATTTATTTCATTCCAATCCGCCACAAGGTAAATTCAACGACAAATTGACTCATCGGGCAGCCAAAGCCGTTTGGACCTTCCTAACGTTTATTTCACTGACAAACGGAAAATTCATTTTCTAGGCGGGAGAAAGCCGCGGACTACAGCTAGGAACACATGCACTCAAAAATTAATACAGTCGTAAAACACAAAATAATATATAAGACAATTTGTATACTTTTTTAAAAAATCTATTAGTAATTTTAAAAAAACACTCACAAAAGCCGTGAAAATAAATACATGTAATAAATCCAGTAACCACGTTTCAGGAATAAATATGTGCAATAATCTTAGAGTGTGTCAGGTAAGAAAGACTTTTTTCCAAGTAGCTGGACAAATATTCGCGTATAAGAGAAACTATTTTTTACAGTAATCACAAAATTCTTCACAAAACAAAAAATTTTTTGTAGGTATACAATTGTTTTTATTGTCTCAATAAAAGGCATGTAAACTTAAGTTTGCGGTTCACGTGAATTGTAATGACTAATATTTGATCACTGATAACGCTCTTGGTGATGAACCAGTTTATACCTTTTTGTGTACAGATTTTTTACTGGTATGTTATTTACTACGATCTCTTTAATTCGTCTTCAAGTGAAGTGTTTTTGAACTCCCACAGTAACAGATAGATACGTTTTCATGGCTGTTGTCACAAAACAAGTTGATTATAGACCCAATAAAGTATATTGCAATCCAGAGAAAATATACTTATTAGCCATACCACAATTTTTTAAAAACTGGCCATACCAAAATTCAAATATGTTTTTAACTTTATAATTTTTTTCTTATAACAAGGAAATAATAAGTTAACATTACAAGAGATCGCTAAGTTCAATCTAAGAAAATTTTGTGATGAATGTTTCCCAAGAAGGAAAAATTATTTGTATTTTATTTGAAGGTACAAAGCGCCAAAATAATGAGACAAACTAAAACATAATAATAATTCAATTAGGCTAGGAACAGCTCATCCTGAATGAGCAATTTCTGCTTGTGTTTGCAGCGCACGTGCAAACACGAACGAAATTCTTGAATACTCTGGCCAGTTTCACGCACGCGATTCCCAGGGAAACGCGGTTTCGACATATGCGAAATATNAAAACCCTATTTATTGAAGTGTGGGAACTGGCTTGCGGAGGATGACCCGCTGGCCGCGGAGTCCTGAAGACTTCCCCTCGACCTCCCACACGAGGCAGCGAGAAACCCCGGAGACTTCAATGCCCGACACAGCCACTATCCCACCCACACACGCGGGACGGACGGGGAACAATGCACCCGCTCCAGAGTAGCAATTAAAAGGCGATGCCTCAAGAGGGGTGTGGTGGAGGGGGTTGTGGGATGGTTGGAGGCATCGCTGATTTATCACCCCGGGGGGAGGAGTGGGTGGTTGGGAAGGGGTGGGCGGCGCAAAAGGCGCCCTGCGGCAAGATCGCAGCCTCTTCCCCTACAGGCGCGCTCGCACCGCTTGATGGGTGAGATACCGGCTCCGAGGAGGATACAGTCTCCTCGTGCGTGGGAGCGCTGCGTGTTACTTCTGTTGAGGCTCTTAGCTGTGGGGTGAGTGAGTGAAGAGATTTAAGTGATTCTTAACATCGAGGTTTTGAGAGCCAATGAGAGTGAAATTTAGGTGATAATGAAGCATCATCGAAATTAAATGGTGGAGGAAAAGGGAAATCCCCAAGAAAACCCGCCGATCAGCGGCATCTTTAGCACGATTCCCAATTACGAAAATCCGGGAGTGACCCGGCTGGAGAGTTGAGGCTAGCGATGGGCAAAATCGACATATGCTCGAAATCGATTTTTGCTCGAGTAGTCTCGTTTGTAATCGAATGAATCATTCGGATTCCGAATATTCCATTTTCTTTTCCTTTTGCACCTTAACCGAAAGGAATAAATGTTAATGCTGTCACAAGTTAACAGGTCGAAAGCACTCTCCTGAAGCGAGTAAATGAATGGAGTTTTTGGCTGAAGTTATGACAATTAAGAAATTGTAATATTTGGATTTGAAAAAAAAGGACATTGGTCTTCATCATTTTTCATCCTAATGTGTATTCCGGAGTTGTAAACTTTGGGAACTGTGACAGAAACATGAAACAAAAAATTGCCTTTACAACTTGGACATGGTTTTTAACGTTATTTTCTTTCTATTGAGAATCTGTTTTCGTGTCAATAACGAATAACTCTTCCCAAATATTTTGATGAGTTTAAAACGCTTTGCAATTCGTGAACAAGTTACAAAAACTCAAAACAATTACTATCATATATTATCAGAAACCAAATTATTGTACGAGTATTAGCTGCCATTCACTTCCTCGGTGAAACATTCACTTTGTTGAGATATAAAAAAGAAAATGAACATTCGCATGAATTAAACGAATGATTCTCTATTTAACAAAGTGAATGTTGACTAGTATTTCGCCTTGCTCAAGTACAACATTCGATATATTCAAAGATAAAAGGAAAAAAGAAGATTTAAATTTCTCCAATAATAAATAAAAAAAGTTAAATACCTATTACTCACTACCTTAAAAAATTACGTCAGTATTGTAGCGCAACAAGTGCCATCTATTGTCGAGAAAGAAAACTTCCGAACGATTGATTTATTGGAATATCGCAGACAAAAATCGAAAATTCAATTATACTGCAACAATTGAATATTCTAATTGTTTTCATTCTATCTGATGCTCTTGTCTGCAAGTGTCTCTGCTTGGTTGCCGTGAATTTGTGCACTGAGCGTTCGGTGGCCATGGTCAGTTGAAGACTTTACTCTCACCTGGCAAATTTTACTTTGTGATTTAATTTGTGTCGTGGTAACTCAGGAAAATTTACCTTGGAAATGGTATGGAATCGAGACGAGATGCAGACACGATCAGAACAAGAACTTAAGCTGTGTAACCCTGACAAACTCATCTTCATCCAACAAACTTCGGGGTCAGTTTTCCTTCTGGTATCGGGTTAAAATAAAATTTTAGTCGAATATAAAATATAGTGTCATAATCCCGCGATTACTAATGCTGGCGGCAGGGTTCGCAAGACTTCATTCTCTTCTGTTCTGTTCACATGGCAAGAAATATAAATCAGCATTTCATCAACATTCCAGATATAAAAAAACGTGATTTAATGGTCTACTTTATAGTTATTGTTTAAAATTCCTCAGTGCAAAAAAAATCTTATGACATGAAGCGATGTGCCAGAGTACTAGGAAAGTTTCGTCACTTCGAATAACAACACAACTTCGACTGAAAAGCCGAGATCCCTCACAGTGTGCGCACAGATAGAAAGAATTTCTTGTGTGCTGTTAAACATGATAAGGGATAATTCGCGTGTTCAGTGGATTTTAGGCTAGATTCCACAGCCGTGTATCGAGTCAGGTAATTTTATCCTTGGCCAGGTAGCACAAGAATCGTTCCTTGTTTCCTTGTAGGTTAATTGGCTATGTGTTTTGATTTTTTAGTCTACTTTCCGAAGAAAGAAAGGCTTATGAGATCGTTTTTTGACTGTGTGAATGTGTGTAGGTGTGTGTGGCTCTGTGTGTATGTCTTTACGTGTGTATGACCCCCCACCCCTTCCCGTCCTGACAAAGCCCCTTCCCTTTTTGAATGCATGAACAGAATTTCGCCAAACTCTGTCCATATATAGTAATAAGTAAGGACACCTGACTTTTATAGTTTTAGACCACGCCGGGCACTTACTTTCAAAGTGGTGGCTATTGTAATATTTCAGGAGGTGTTTCATCTCTCAGGGAACCTTTTAACCTATTTAAACCACATTTTGTATGCTGACAGAGCATCGTGAAGGCACTAAATTTTGAAATGGATATTGTTGTTGTTCCGCTATTTTGAAAGAAAGCATCAATAAATAAATGAAGATTTGGCATTATAGCTAGAAAACTGTTAATCCTATTCTCACCCAATTTGGCATGTAAGTAACAAAATGATATGCCAGATAAACTTTAGTAATCTAACATGATTAGGTTGTTATTTTTAAAATGGTGGACACGCAAATATTTTAGGTTTATTTGGTGTTACTATAACCTTTAACCAATTTCGACCAAATTTTGTATCCTGAATTTATCTATTTGAAGCATCATATATACCAACACATAGCCACATTTGTCTGTCATTTTGTAAGATAGCGCCACTTGAATAAATAAAATTTTATGTCATATCTCGGGAAACAATTGCCGATTACTACCAATTTTGGCAAACAAGTAGTACTGTGGCAGATTATTTCAAACAGTATGATTTAAGTATGTCAGACACTTATTTCTAAAATGGCGGACACATCGGCATCTTAGCTTAGTATACTTTGTTGTCGAAACCATGTAATCAATTCCAGTCTAATTTTGTATTCTGGCAGCATATATTACAACTATCAAATGCGTCTATATAGAAAATCTTTTCTCCGCCATTCTGTAAGCATGCCTCATGAAAAAAAAAGGTCATATGTAACAGCTCGGAAAATGATTGACAGATTCCTAACAAATTAGGCAAACAATCTACACTGCAGCAGGTGGTGTAAACTACTATGTTATAAGTCGGTCAGCCACTCTCTTATTTTCAAAATGGTGGCTAGAAAAATATTACACCTCAGTATATTTTATTAACGAAACAAATTCCAACTAAAATTTGTATGCTGGAAGTATAAATAACCACCATCAAATCTGTTTATACAGAGCCTCATTTTTCTTCCATTTTGTAAGTTAGCTCATCAGTAAATATTAAGTTTTTATGTAATATCTCGGGAAGCAATAAACCCATTCATACCATATTTGGGGAAGTATTTGTACTGAATTGTACTATATGCAATTTTAAGTGTGACAGACACTTATTTTCAGAATTGCGGCAAAAAAATTATTTTATCTTTGCATGCAATGGAACTATGAAATCGATTTTAGCTGGCGTTTTTATACTCGTAGTGTACAATCATCACATTTGCTAAAACATAACATTTTTTGTTCTCTATATATGAAATTCGTCACATGAAATATAATAATGTTCTTTGCCATATCTCAGGGATCAATAAACCTATTTTTACCGAATTCTTCAGACATGTATCGCTACAGTGGGCCAAGTAAACGAGTTTTAGGTGGCTCAGTCACTTATTTTCAAAATGATCGGCCTGTTTATATTTTAGTATAGTTAACCCTTTAAATCGAAACATTAGACTTATTAAATTAGAAGTTTGAATCGAATCTAACCTCCGTGATGCAAATGATTACATACTAGCTTATGGTACGAAGTTTTCTGGATTCAAGTCCCGGGTTAAAGCACGTGTGTTTTTGTAATTATCTCAGTACAGTTGCACAAGTTTCTGGTTTCATTTCTAATGTCATTGCTTTCAAATATAAGTCAAGTCCTACCTGCCTACTCAGCAAAAACTTATTTAAAAATTAATTGCACCTGTGTTGAGTAAAGTAGACTAAAGACACAAGATACGTGAAAAACACTTACAAGACGGCACTCCCATACTAAATATCATGCGATAATATCTCGTGCGAGCAGATCTCGTACAAAAGCAGGAGATAGAGCATACCTTTATTTTTCAGGAGAATTTTACAGTAAACAAGTGATTCTATGGGTCGTTTTCTGCAAGTCATGAGATTTTCTATATATCAACCATAATGATAGAAAAAGTGCAGAAAATGTACACGTACAAAGAGGAATTATGCCTAAAATATTCATTACTAAGAACTATTAAAAGTTTTATTTTGTAAATGGAGAAGAGTTCAAAGAACGAGTGAGAGAGAGAGGGAGAGAGAGTTGCGAGACTGTTGGACGAGTACAAAAAATACGGTGTTCAATTTAATAGCCCTCTATTTTGAAATGTAACTGTTGACGAAAATATTTATTAAAACTAAGGCTAGTTAAGATATTCGGTGGCCATCATCAACTTTTATCGTGCAATGAGGTATTTTGCTGTAAGTTTTATCTGGGCGCTTGTTTCTCATGATATTTTCCTGATATTCTTGTATTAAATATCTCATGAAAGGCCTCATATGGGACCAATTTTGTGTAGCGCAAAAGCAGCTTAAAAATATTTCAAAANTATTAAATATCTCATGAAAGGCCTCATATGGGACCAATTTTGTGTAGCGCAAAAGCAGCTTAAAAATATTTCAAAAACTACAAAAAATTTGTGTTTATTTTATAAAATATACGAATGAGAAATTATGTTTCTATTTGGCAACATACGTTACAGCAGCGTTTATAACAGAAATCAGAAATTGCTTAGTTCAGAGAAAAAATTTATAAATCATATTTCCTGTTAATAATACAATGCTAACAAGTAAATTTAATACATGCGCTATTAGTGGCAACGCTTAAACGAAAGTTGTCTCTATTTGTTGCAGGTCATCACAGACGACCTATAGATTTATGAATACAGCGATGAGCAACTGCACATACGAATTTGTATGGTTTATATATTTTGAGGACAACAGAACTTATAGTGTATGCGCATTCGATGATCTCATTCAAATAACTCCCAGAACTGTACACGATCTCTTATAAAGGACAAATATCCGCATTTGGTGGATAGCGCTAGAATAACTGTGTATATCGCCATAATGAGTTCCAAGTTCCGGTTATAAATATCGTCTATATTTTGAAGCAATTTTAATTGGTTCAAAGAACCAATTCATATAATCTGTTTCTGTTAAAAGTATCTTATAGCATTAAACAACACACTTGCAGCACTTATTATAAGAGGTAGGTATAAAATTATAATCGAACATCTTTATTACATGTTATGTTCCCATGAACGATAGAAAATGTTGTGATGGGTAATTGATTAGGTTCCATATTTCGTAAATTAGTTAAAACACTTGACTCATAGATGAAATTGATATCTTGAAGAACCAATTTAACTACGGTGAAAACAATATATTAATTAATTATCGCCATACCAAAAACATGGAAAATTCTCAATATTTTATCGCTAACATGCTAAGGATCATATTCGTTGAATGTTCCGTACATGTAAGTGGTTCTTATGGTAAAGATAAACATTTCCATTTATGCTTGGTTTGGTATACAGAGGTAGGACTATAGCTTTGGAGGTAATTTATTTTGTTTGCCGCACAGAGTTCTTCGTCACTTGCCAGTTTATTATTGGTCGCTGTAAACGAGAAGAAAATAGGAAAATTTTCCACGTGCACCTACAGTCATATAGGTACTAAGTCATTTGAGTGAGATATCTAGTGACGTCTCAGCAAAAATGTCGGAACATGCCAAATCACCGACGGCTCACTCACAAGCCTCGTTTTGACTTAAACATTTTCAGCACTTACTCTGTGCTCGGGATTTGAAGCCCACTAAAATTAGCGGGTTCCGTCACCTTGCAGTGGTACACTATGGCTAACACGATCTGAAATATCCAGTGGCTGAGGAAAATACCGTATACTCCTTTACTAAGTGGCTGGTGTTGAATTTAATTAGTACTTGAATGCTATTGTTTTTTTTTNGGAAAATACCGTATACTCCTTTACTAAGTGGCTGGTGTTGAATTTAATTAGTACTTGAATGCTATTGTTTTTTTTTGGCCACCTCACACCACATTACCTAATATGACTAGTTTCAGATGTACCAGACATTACAAAATACGTCATTTTGTGATTACACACTAGATGTGTAAATGCTGCTCTTAAAGGCGCTATAAGAATGCCTTAAGAAAACTTAGTTTCTGTTTAAAGTCGTATAGTGTCGGAATGCCCTGGATTTCAGGAGAGTTGCATGGAAACTTATTAGGCATTTTGAACGTTAGTTTTAGTTTTCACTGCCAACATGATTTGTCTTAATGCTTTATTAGGAGTATATAAAACATACTAAATTAATGTCAAGACACTAGTACGGTAACTCGGAACTGTGGCGATGCGTAAATGTAGAGTTTATATAATTCAGTCTATGACTAAGGATGGGAAAAATTTACCGAAATTATTTCAGAGCAAAATATTAATCAAACACCCACACATTTATATTTATTTGGCATTTTGATAATACCTTATAATATGTGCCTGGTAAATATGAATTTAATATCATTTTCGTGTTATTCTTCATGCAGATTTTAAGGAACTCACTTTGTGCATGGTTTACCTATGAACGTCTTGTATGTTAAGTGACGTAAGTCGCGTTTAACAGCAACACACTCCTGCAAACACAGAATAAGAGTCAGTAACAGACTTTCAAGAAAAAAACGAGGTAATAGACTTCTGTCCAGTGTAGCAAATAACTTGCTACCCAGCGAATCATTCTTTGAGCTCGTTGAATTCTCCTGTAAATAAAATTAAAGAAAATTAATTTAAATCTAACTGTTTGGGCGTGTGTCCGTGAAGTCGTGTAGTAGAGTTTATAGTCTTGCTGGACGATAGTTTAAGTATCTTAGGTAACAATTTTGTTCCATTAAAGACGGCTATTGTTCAAGTTTACCGATATAAGTAATCGTAGCGATGTTTGCATATCAAATACAACGGCTCGCGGGTGGCGCATTGGATAGAGTGCTCACCTTCCACAAAGGCGAACCAGGTTCGATTCCAGGCGTGGCACGACCACTGCCGTACTTTCTCACATGTAAATCGTGCCGGACAATGCTGCTGGTAGACGGGTTTTCTCGAGGATCTCCCGCTTTACCTGCCCACGCAATCCGGCGCTGCACCACATCTACAGCGTTTCGTCCTTGTAGACTCTCAGGATCTCCTTCATTGTATACAAATGGCGGTAAAATAGGAAGAAATGAGAAAAACTTAAAGGTTTCGAAATATAATATATTTTTACTTACGTATAGATATTCATAATTAGTTTTTAAAAGGTCTAAAATTGATTTCCAAGACATAAAAGTAGGATTGATATTTTGAATACATGATACTTTATATCGAAGAACATTTCCCATCTTCTTGTTGTTATTCTTCATTTGATTACAACATTAACGTTCTATTGTGGTTCGGGAATTAAGTGTAAAAGATGAGCATAGAAAAAACGCAGTAAACTACACGAGTAGTACACTTTTTTTATACAATTGTCTGAGTGCGAAAATTTTGAGTAAAATATGATTTTTTTTTTTTTGTCAGCCTTGAGCGAATTTGTACTAGGATGTTCTGGCAGCACTGGCCTCGTTGATAAGAGCCGCCTAACGCTTCAACGTATCCCGCCCGACGTCCCCCGCTTGTCGTGGATCCTCCGCGGCCGGTTGCATGTAGCTGGTGTAGCGCGGCCGTCTCGCGGGGCCTCACCGACACGAATACACCCCGGCGCGCGGTTGGCCGCGGTGCGCGCCGCGTGTGCATTATGAATGAGACGCCGTGTGGGGCGGCCTGGGGTTTGCCGCCCTCTAGGTCTCCGCAGCACGCACGCGAGCATTCTCTCACGCGTCTGCCCTCCCCCCAACAATCGCTTATTCCTCTTCATATTTTTCATATACCTTGCGGTTCCTTCATGCTCGCCGTTGCATTGTCCTGGGAGGTTCCCGCCCTCTCGTCTGACCTCCTCCGGAGACCAGCAGGATGTTTATGCATTCCGTTAGCGTCTCTCCGGGACATGCAAATTAATGCTAAACCCCGAGAAAACCCACCGACGAGCGGCATCGTCCGGCATGATCCACACGTGCGAAAATTCGGGGACGACCCCGCTGCGATTCTAAACCGGTTCACCTATGCGGGAGGCGATTAGTCTTAACCACTACAGCACCATGGCCCCGCTTTTCGACCAATTCATCTTCTAGGCGAAGAGTTAAAGAAGTTCGTAATAAGTGTTTTTATTTTTTATTTTTTACTACGTTTCTTTTAAATCGGCTGACGAACGACCCGGGATAATAATAAATATCGGTAATACTAGTCTTCTTTCAGTACATTATTATCGCCCAATATTTTATTATCGACTACGTTTTTGTACGTACAAGTTACTTTTACTGTGGCGATAAAATGACAGACGGTTTCGCAAAAATTGCAATTTTCATGTGGAACGTCAGAAACTGGCATTATGACGGCACACCCTGTCAGCCTCATCTTCCGTCTTCGTCACCCGACCCCTCAACGTGGTTAGCAGTGGGGAGACTGCCTTTCTCGCCGGTGTCCGTTCATGTGCCTTCCCTTCGCCACGCCGAGCGACGTGGGAGGGCTGCTCCAATTCTTGGCTCCGCGTAGATCTGCTGAGTTGCCACTGTGTTCTTCGTACAGATGGCGAAGGCTTCGTTCAGACATTTTCTTATAGCAAAAGATCTCGAATTTGCAGGCCGGAGTGAAATTTCTTTGGGTGAATTATTTCTGTTGCATCATCAAAAGATCGTGAGTTTATTTCTTTCTGTGCTTTTACTTTTAAGTGGCTAATAAAATTTCAACATTTACTAACAATGACAGGGTAAACCCCCATCAAATGAACCACCATGGCAATGCACTGCTGTACATTTAATCATGACCTAAATATGCCCAGGAAAGGGGAGAAAGCTGAGAACAATTTCCCCTGCCTCTTTATTCCCCCGCTTTCGTTCTGTTTACAACTACACAAAATAGCTACTCCTCTATCTCAGACACTTTTTTCGCGGTAGTCCTTTTAAACATTCTCTAATGTCCGCTAGGGGCAGCGGTGGTGCAGTGGTTAGACTACTCGCCTCCCACCTAGGCGAACCGGGTTCGATTCCCGGTGTGGTTGCCGGACGATGCTGCTGGTCAGCAGGTTTTCTAGGGTATCTCCCCCCCCTCCCCTTCCTTGCATTCCGGCGCTGCTGTCTTCGTACCTCTCTTCACCTTCATAAGCTTAAGACCTCGATATTAAGAGTAGCCCAAATTTCTCTCTGATGTCTGCTGAGGATGAAAATATTTCAACTTAAGTTACTGTAATTAATACGACACGAGCTGTATATTCTCTACACATTATAAAGTTATATACGAAATTCTGCTCCTTCCTGCTGGAACTAGTTTGAACTTAATACATTACTTAAATCGAGATCTTTATACCAGTGTTTTCCAAGAACATTTCTTCGTATCATTGACGCATTTTTTGTTATATATTTACCGAGTGATAGTACTGATTTTGTTAAGATTGCCTATGGAATTTAAAAAATACACTTCTGTAGTAAATGTAAGAGCAAAATAAAATTATTTTGTTACTCATGAATCTATTTATTAGCATTAAATATGTGCTTGTATGATAAGACAATTTGACGGGTGGTTATGAGTCAATGTTATACTTCATTATATCATAACGAAACCGTAAATTACATATATATATTTTTAGAAAGGTCTTGCGAAAATAATGTGTTACGCCTATTTGGGTGAAAGAAATGAGCTGCTTTTTGAAATGGTGTATGTATCCAAAATGTAAAGCGAAATCTTTGGGACACCAATTATAACTTAGTGTGGGAGAATATAGTATCCAGTAAGTGTTGTAATGTCTTAATATACTGTAAGACGTGATACCCACCCGTCCACGGAAGCCTCAGCTACTTTATTAGCACATTTACTTTTCCTCGCGTAAAATTTATTCACATTTCAAACGTCGGTAAATATCAAGNTATATATATATATATATATATATATATATATATATATATATCGTAAATATGTTTTTGCATCCGCGGTCAGAAATCCAACCGACGAGTTTAAAGAGTCATACGTTTCTGACTATTATCTTTGGTAAGTAAGGGCTTTTGAATTCACCATCCAATGTATACTTCTACGTATCTCAACTCTCACTAACTGGATTTCGGTCAAACTCATGCTTAAAAAATTTAACAAAGTGATGACACTATATTTTGGAGTATCATGGCTAGAAATGAAACTAATTTACACAACTCTATGAAGGAGTATAATTTTGATAGTGTCCAATACTTAACCATTATTTCAATAATTGCTTATCAAGAAAACAACCACTGCATTTCTCTAAAATTTATAATATCTAGTCTTTTTATTCCGCAGTTAATTTAAAAAATATACAAGAAAATAAAACATAGATTTCAATATTTTAGCAACAATCTGCCAACCTCGCGTTCACCTTTCACAAAATGAACGTCAAAGGAGAAACGTCGGTAAGTCTCTGAGACACTTATAGCCGTGATTACTTCAGAAAACCAGTTGGGCAGATTTATCAGTCATTTCTACTGATTTACAATATAATCAGACTGCTCCAAGTCACTATTAGGGTGGATATTAGTATTTAAGTCGTTACTTAGGTTATGTAATATAAATGAATTACTGTGGACACTGTCAGATAAACTTGGCACTGAATCTGATGGTGTGAAATTGATGAAAATCCAAAAACATATGAGCGAAACTANACACTGTCAGATAAACTTGGCACTGAATCTGATGGTGTGAAATTGATGAAAATCCAAAAACATATGAGCGAAACTACCACATATTCACTCGAACTTTATTGCCATTAGGTAACAAGGAAAACTGCCCCATTTTTTAGTAAACCCCTAAAGGTGTAAATCCCAGTTACCGATTAAAGTCGTTAGAATTATGACGAAAAAAAATGTGAAAATGTCATAATGGGGTTTTTTTAAAAATATTTTACATATATCGTGTATGAAAATATTGAAAAGATTAATTTTACCATTTCCAAGTTTTACATCTTATGTATATCTTATTTCTCTCATAAAAAAAATGTTGAACGACTAACTTTGGCATAGTGGCATGTCAGAATCATATTATTAGTGTTTTCTGGATGTACTAATAAGGGAAACTGACTCACTTACTGAAATGAGATAATTCACACTGAAATAAAATTCCACGAGTTATAAAGGTAAAGTTTTGACATTTTTTATTTGTAGCAGTCTATGATTTTAATTTTTATAATTATACCCTAAAATGAATTAAGACATGACCTGCCTATCAGTCAACCTTTAAAAATTTTCTGTAAACGTTTTTGATAATTTTTTGTACAGTTCAAAAACACTAAAATTGTGAATTTGTCACACTATGGCCCAAAAACTATGCTATTTTTAAAACATTTAATGCGAAGATTAAGTACTTTCAAGTAATGTGTATAATGTGAAAGGTATTTCATACACAAGTAAAATAATATAGTTGGTGAAGAGTGACTTTAAGAAAAATATCTGTAACAATACAAATATTGTTGTTTTTTGCGATTCCGCAAATGTACATATTTGTATGGACAGGTCACGTTGGCACATTAAGAAGAATAGAAGATACATCTCTAAAAAAATTTATTTTCGATAGCAGTGAAATCCAGTAACTGCATATATCATTCTGGAGGAAAAAGCACGGTTTATAGATGAATTTCAAGTTCGAGAATTTCACACAGAGGGAGTCACATTTTACCTGCGATAGCAAATAAAATTAAGTTAACAGTTTAACATTTGTCGTAGGTTTGAAAAGGCCTATGTTTCCAAAGTCTCAAACTGCAAATGAAAATAGACCTATGTATGATGTCTTACCTTCAGGGAAGTACAAATATGGTTGAGAGAAGGCTGGTTCTTAAAATAAAGGCCGGATATCTTTCTCGAGATAAAGAACTTTTTTTCTTGTAAACTTAAAGAACAGCTGTGTGATAAATTTTATGAGTGTAGAGAGGCGGTGTAATAAGAGTGGGAAGGAAAGAAACGGGAGTAACCCAAGAAAACCCTCACAGGACACTCCCCATATAACAATTTCCGTCAGAAATATTCCCCCCGGAAGGGTTTGGAATTGAACCGGGCCCCTTAGAGCCTATGTTTTTAATGCATCATAAAATCCGGTAGGGGGTAAATAATTAGTAGTTTCTGGACATTTTCTGGCAACTAATTACCGAATACATGAGAGTACGAGATACGCTATTGTCTAGGGTCAGAGAGTGGAAGAATAGGACGTCATAGTCCATTCTAGGTTACTTCCAACTTTTCTGAAGCCCTGTTTAAGTTTTACATTCAGGCTATTTCTCCGCCTCAAGCAAACTTAGCACAACTAAGTCCAGTAAATTATACCAAAGTAACAGCGTACCGCTTTTGTGCGCACTAAGATTAGTAATATTTTTCCATAAGAACTATATCTTTCCAGTTATTACCAAAACACCAATTTTATCTATGTTTTATTCATATAAATTTTAAATAAATATAATAATTTTCAAGTATAAGTAAAAGTACAATTTAACAAAAATGAGATATTTTTATGTTTACAGAAGTAAAGGCTGTTCACAGCTAATTGGGCACTTTTGAATTCAACCTTTAAAAATGTCACTGCACCCACCTGAGTGTATTGTATCAGACACACTGACAGGCGTGAGCACGATAAAGTTGGTAGCGACGGAGGAAAAAAAGTTCCAATTATTAGCGCGTAGTTAATTAAAGGTNCAGGCGTGAGCACGATAAAGTTGGTAGCGACGGAGGAAAAAAAGTTCCAATTATTAGCGCGTAGTTAATTAAAGGTTCCAAGTAAGCATATGTGATTACTGGTATGATTTATATTATTTTCTGTTATTTTAATACAGATAACTGTAAGAGTGAGTAAATAAGTAAAATATTGGCTTTTTCAATAATTTCACAGATTGACAAAAACCGACGCACGAATAATGCGGCGAGACCCATGTCAATGTTAATTTTACCAGCGTTGGAAAAATGCACAATGTGCATTAAAGTAGATCTTNTAATGCGGCGAGACCCATGTCAATGTTAATTTTACCAGCGTTGGAAAAATGCACAATGTGCATTAAAGTAGATCTTAAGCAAGGCTTTCAAAAGTGATCAATTTCACCGAGAAGGGCCTATTTAAAGTGTAGCGATACGTGACGTATTTACGAAGCAACCATACACGTCATACATGGAGTGATTTTTCAAAGGTTTGATTTTAAAAAAAAGTGTGAAGATATTGCGTGTATACTATAGCAACGAGCTTGCACGTCGTGAACTATGCGGAAGTAGTAGCGATCGACGAGGCGTCGACGTCGTCCTAACCAGCCGTTACGTACATATCTCCAGGAGCCGCCGGGCTGGAGCGATGATATTCCAGACCGCAAACGAGGTGATCGATGTGGATTGAACCCGGAGTCCCGTACCCCTGGTGGAGCAACGCAAGGGGGAGGTGGGGGGGCAGTGCGGTTTCTCGTTACGTCGCGGTCAGATGCGGGACCTGCTCTCTCAATATTCACTGCCTTCTCCTCTCCCTACCCCTTCGTCCAGGACTACCCCATGCTCCTTATTTTCCGCCAGTCGCATTCCCGTCGGGCGGATGAATGACGGCAGATACCCGCCTGCCGCTAATGACCGCAGCTCATTCATCATCTCCCCGTGGTCGGCGCAACATCAGCACAAGTCTGGCGTCCCTTATAACCCTTTCCGGACTGGCTGACCCCTTCTGTCGAGCACCCGGGGATCCCTCGTGTTAATCTGCTCTGGCGATGCTGAAAGACTGCTGTTCTTTATGCCTGTTGTCGTAATTTTAGGTTTTTAAAATTGCACATTAAATTGATTCATGGGATGCGTACTCAGAAGGAGAGAGAGAGAGAGAGAGAGAGAGAGAGAGAGAGAGAGGAGTATGCCTTATTAAGCCGGTTCGATAAATGTTGTACTGAGTACGTAGTAGTTTCATATCGTTACAAGAAGTAGTAGTTATATCGGGAGAGCTCGGTGACAGATTAAAGGTTAAGAAATATTTTATAATTACTATTCTCATACACTAATAAGCTACGGTATATTATTATATACTAACGCTATTTATATGGAAAGTCTTCACCTTAGTCACGGTTCCGAAGGCTGATGTCTGTAGACGTATTACGTCAGTCAGCACGCCCCATCTCCTCGCGTCTTCACGGCGCGGTGTCTCGGCGACAAAAGACGCCATCCGCCGCGCTTCCTGCCTTCATATCGGGCGCGTGTTGACTTGCATGGCCGGCCACCCACGCCTTCCAACGTCGGAGGGGATTCCTTGTGTTGTGGGTTAGGCACTCGTGTCCCAAATACCGGCGATATGTTTGAGAATGCGATCAGGCTAACAATCCCTGATTGCAAGAAGTATAACGCATTCTCTAAATCTTACGGCATTGTGACCCGCACGCGACAAAAAATGCATAAAACGAATTAGTAAGATGCTCAGTTTAATTTCCCAAAACGTTAAAACCGTTTTATGACGTAATAATAAAAACAAACGTTTAATGCACGTCCCTATTATTTTTTTAATGTTTTGTACCGGAATGTTCATACCTAAAAATGACCCCGGAACACACAATTTTGAGCCATTTTCGCTATCACAAAAACATGCTTTAGAGAGAAACAGAGGAACNACAATTTTGAGCCATTTTCGCTATCACAAAAACATGCTTTAGAGAGAAACAGAGGAACTGAAAAACGTATACAGACGCATAACGTTTCTTAAATGCTATTCGTATGCAGACCTCACTCATACACGATGGACGGTTTTTTAATAAAACGTTTACTGCTGGAACTCTGCACACCGTTCTGTGGCCTACCCAGGCGGCCACCTTAAAAACACGAATTTACATATTAATAACACATTTACTTTCCAAAAAATTCCACATATTCAGTTGCAAGTCGTATGAATAAAGTGATCAGGCCTACATAAACGTTAATGTTACACATAGTTGGAGGGTGCAGATCCTAAGTAGATCTTCTAAAAGAGCGTAACTAACCGCGAACAGTCTATAAAAAGTATATCCTAGGCTTCTGGGTTTTTAGCCGTGTCAAAGATTTATCTCCTTGCAACATTTCGGCAGTCGTTACAACTGCCATCTTTAAGTGGTCGTACTAACCAATGAACTAGTTTGGTTTTCCTGAAGGGACACGCCCTATTTTAGCAGGTTAACTGTTGGAGTTAGCAGGGGACCAGGTCCAAGTTGTGTGCCAGGCCGCGGGCCTATAAGTTCTACATACCAACATTGGGTCTAGGAGTTGAGTTGAGAGATCTGGTGGGTCTTAACAACGAGGTCGTCAGAGCCAATGAGAGTTAAACGAGGCGAGAATGGAACAGCGCCGGAATGAAAGGGCAGGGGGAACGGGAGACCCCAGAAAAAATATCGTCCGGCACTATTCCCACATTCCTGGACAGGTGTTTCGACAAGTCGATACTAGGCTAACTGGAATTATCTGAGAGTCATCGAAGTACCGGAATCATTTTCAAGATATTGCCATAACCAAAATTACGGTATATTGACAACAGCAAAATAGACAGAACTGAATTATTCTTATATTAAAGAATAAAACCAATCTGTCTGCATGTACTTCACAAGATACCTATTTGTTTCGGTATCAATAAAATGCAGAGTATATCGTACCGCCCTACTTGGTAAGGTCAACGTACTAAACTGACAGAATTGTTACGTTTTGCGACGCGTTCGATCATATAATCACCGTAAAAAGAAACTACATGATTTTGAAGTTATAATTTGAGATCAGCGCAAACTTCAAGCTGATTTTCGCTTATTTTTTAAACGCTGAAGTGACACAACTGTAGATTATGGATAAAATGACACATATTTAACCCCGAAGTGTCTGAGTTCGGTGTCGTGGAGTCCTTGAGTCAAATGTTTATATAACCAAATAACTGTTCATCATTTTCGAGTGCGTACGTAGATGGCGCTTATAAGCTATCGTAAGGCAGGGGACTAGACGTAGCAAAGCTTCCGTGATTTTTATTGCAAGATCATCGTAAAATTCTACAAGCAAACATTTCCATGTGCTTGGGTTGGCTACAAAATACGGCGACGCGCTAACCAAATTTACCCGTATTTCCACGATAAAGTATTTATTAGTCGACGATAGACACCATCTCAGTTCGTGCTGCCAGCTATCTCGAAATAGACTTATAATCCCAAAGAATTTCACATGTACACTACAAGAAGTTAATATGCAGAAAACACATACCTCTAGAGAGAAGTTATCAATTTTAATATCAGCTCAGTATAAACTAGAATTTAAGGTGACATAGGAATCTCATGTAACAACCTAAAGCAATAGGAACGAGTATTTACTAGCCACACAATGTTAAACGAACAGAGCTTACTACTTTATATAAGGCAAAGAATGTCATTGTTTTTTCTTTTCATATTACATAAATCAAAACATGTTTTTTTAAGAAACTGTTATAATTTACATTTAAATAAACGTTTTTCAATATAATGCAGCGATATGGAACACGTAAATTTTCTTGAGTTCAGAAACAATTATTGTGGAGTGCACACGTTGGGTGCTTTAACTCGAGAAAGTGAAAGCAATCCCTCGGTGCGAATATTATTTATACCATTTTTAATGTAAACAAAAAATTATACAGGCCAAAATCGTGTATCATGGTAAATTTGCTACTGATTATTCACCATAATTACTGGAACTTTAGGCTTAAGGCAAGTCTCGGTGAGTTATTTAGGAGCTTAAAAAAGGTTTTTCATGCCACATACTTCTATACCTTTAAATATCACAAGCTCTTTTCTATCCGAAACTCTTTTAAAAATTAAATATTTATAAATAAATATAAGCGCCAGTCACTTTACCATTTACGAAAATAATTCAATATGTTACGTAAATAAATGCAGATAGTCACGAGGTAAGTTGGTCGGTTAGTAAATATTAGTTTGTGGTAAAATCCTTCTGAAACAACTAGATTTTAATATCAATGTTTATATATATTGTGGATCCCATATAAGGCATGACGATTTATTTTCACAATACCACGGAAAAAAGTTATTAAAAAATTAAATATTCTATACATGTTTGAGAAATCCACATAAAGTTCTGTAAAATACATGGGAATCGTTTAACTGAAGAAACGATTTGTCTATTACTTTACAAACATTCCTGAACAATTTTCTACCAGTATGTTTCCGTAATTTTGCTGTTTATTTTTCTACCCGTGAAGCATTTGAGTTCCTTTAGTTATTTATCCGTTTTTAAATTGAATTTTATACCTTTAAGTGTTTTGATTTGGGTCATCTTGAATTTCCAAATTTTCTCCATGGCATTGTACGTCTTTTATTAATTGTGTACCAGTAGGTTGTAGTGCGTAAGCATACAAACTTCCTGAAATTCGTAGTTTCTGAGAAAGTTACGTTATCCAAGCCACCCATTCCTTTAAACAACAAAGTATCATCTGGTACGTGTAACAGTCAGAAACGCTTAAAATTACCGAAATATTATTAAAAACCGGACAATTTGAGCATATCACATTGATAAAATGATATAATAAAAACCTATGTATGCTTTTACATATATATTTTTTTAATTGTTTCTTTTTTATACAATAAAACACACGCTTAACGAAAATTTGTTATGTTTTAAACTAGAAGTACAGAAAAACGGAGATTCAAATTTACCGAGACGTTCTGAAAATTCACATAAAGTTCTGTGGAATTTAAGGACTGTTCGTTATTGAAAAAGCCACAAGTTCGTAATTTTACTGAGAGTCATGGAGAATTATTTTTACCAACACTTTCGCGTAAAATGACTGAACTGTTTTTAACACTTAATTACGATGCACATATGCAATACGAACAAAGTGTTTTCTACCAATCTACACAGTTACATTATTCCTAATACCGGTAAGAAATTAGCCTTTTTATAAAATATATCTCTTCCAAATATATCGTCTACTGAAGTATTGTATCAACACAAGACACTGGTTTACGAAACATGAAATTTTTTTAGCACCACGTATTTGATAACTTTTAAGTCTACAGTATTCGCTTGTTAAAATTTAATAATAGCCTAATTTTGTACATTCCGCAATGATGTTTTGTAATAGTTCTCTAATTTTCTCGTGGCGTTAGAAAAATTACATTGGCAAGTAAAATCTTTTCACAGTAAAGTTTGCACTATTAAAATAAAAATTTTAAGGAAAAAAAAATCACTTGGCATAACTGGTGAGTTTCGTGTGACAAAGTGAAGTAAATACATAGAAAAGCTAACTCTAACAGCAAATAAAACGTTCCTCTCTCTAGTGGCGCACATACACGTTTCACTTTTAGCACGTGGGAAGTACTGATTTCGTTACAGAATTTTGCTAGGTGTTGAAAGTGTCAAAATTCCTATGTACCGGGATCTGTATTTTTTCTATTCGAGGCACATAAGCGAGGGAGCAATAAGGGTGACCCAGGCTCTCTATTACCCACCACCCCGGCACATATACACGAAAGGTTTTGAACTGACGTGAAGTGTTCCCGCTGTACCGCTGCAATAATTGTACCTCATAAGTTAACCCTAAAATTGTATTAGCGCAAAGTCTGTCGCCAAGTTAAGTTCGTGTCCCTTTACTTGTTTTGAGTGTTTTTGGTCCAGTACATTTCGCGATAGGGCAGTGTGAAAAGACAGTTTTTAGGTATGTTTGACACCTCGTATATAAAGTTTCTAAATTGGCTGGTATCTTAAAAGCAACCTTCCTACTTCGTCTCAAGTGTACTTCGGGAGGCTGCAGTGGTGCAGAGATCGGACAGCTCGGATCCCACCAAGACGAGCCGGGTTCGAGTCCCCGGCAGGGTCACCAGGACTTCCGCGCTTGGGGAATCGTGTCGGACAACGCCGCTGGTCAGCGGGTTTTCTTGGGGATCTCCCGTTTCCCCATGCCCTTGCATTCCTCCGCGGCTCCATTCTCATCTCGTTTCACTTTCGTTGGCTCTCTAGACCTCTCTGTTAAGAGCCGTCAAGACCTCTCCACTCCAGTTAAGTGAATTTTCTTTTAGTAGATCGGTAATTGCATACGACGCAAGTTAAGTAGTTTCGTAAAAATAGTGCACGTAAAACACACTACAATGTAGTTCAATCTCCATGTACAATGTACACGGTACTCTTAAGGCCTGGTTGAGAATTTGGTATAGGGAAATACATATTATTTAAAATCGTTTGATTGGCATTACTGTTAAAGATATATATGTATTATAGATAATCAAGGACTTATTTGAGTAAAATATTGCGTGCTTCTTTGCTGTTGAAGACTTTTCAAACATAAATATATAGCCTGTAGTCCTGGACAAAATCAGACAGCTTAAAAATTAAATAAAAAATTGTTACTGAAAAACAAATTTTTATATTTGCCTCGATTCAGAGCTCGAGTGTATCATTTTTCGCATACTTAGGTTTTCGTTTCATGTTTATATCTTCAAAATCGTTTTCGAAAAACCTAATTTCATTAACGGGTATTTCCCTATTTTGAACCAGGCTGTTGCCTTTACACTGCTGCTGCGCCCGTGTTGGTCGCCATCTGGGAAGATACGGCGTAGTCCAGAGATGCTGCACGCCGGACCGCGGACCAGAGCCCATCCATCACCCGGCGAGCGGCTAATGAGGTTCTGTTTGAATGATCTTCGGCTGTCCCTCCCCCCTCCACCCCTCGCGTTTCGGCTGATGGACTCGGCCATGNCAGCACGGCCCCCCTCCCCCACCACGTTCCTCTTCCTGGGATATCGCTTCCCAAGATTTCTACAGCGGGTCCGGTGAAGGAAGTCCACTGTGAGATAGGGCGAGCATTTTATTTAATCTCGGCTGAGAAAAATAATATACGTACACTCTAAATCCGAATCAGTAATTTCAATCAGCAGAATTATTTTAACTGGATCTTCCCTTGTTAAGTTGTAATCTCCTGGCTTAATCACTGAAGTGCACTGAGATTTCACTGCCAGGCCAGTACAATTCGCTAGAAATCTGAGAGTACGAGCAACTAAAATCATCAGCGGAGCGGGGAGATTTGGACGGCTCTAAACGTTGATGTCTCGAGAGCCGATGATGGTGAAGCGAGATGAGTACGGAGCAGCGCCGGAATTCAAGGGCGGGAGAAACGGGAGATCCCCGAGTATCGTCCGGCACGATTCCTACATGCGAAAATCCGGGAGCGACCCCGCCGGGAACCGAACCCGGTTCGCCTAGGTGGGAGGTGAATATTCTAACCTCTATACCACCGCAGCCCCATGATCAGCTGAACTGATTTAAATTGATGTAGTTTCAACAGACCTGCAGTCCAAGGCGCTTTTTATGGACCATTATTAAATGTTAAGATTTTCTTTTATGTCAACATTTGGTGTTCTGTGCCCAAAATATTCTAAAAATAACTTTATGTAAAATCATATATATATATATATATATATATATTTTTGTTCTTAAGCACGCACAGAGAAAGTTTTCTTTATTACTACAAACAATTATTCGAAACTAAGTACTTCGCTTTTCACGAATAAGTGTGCGCTGCTTACTTATGTCTTGAATTGTCTTCCGGTGTTCGAAATCACGGTTTTTATCGTACTTTCCAAAGGAATGAAAAGCCTATGAGGTCAATTTCCTGTCTCTGTGTGTGTGTATGTCTATGTGTATAATGTGTGTGCGTTTGTGTTCGTGTGTCTGTGCGTGTGTATCACGCCCTTTCAATTTTTGAACGCATCAACCTAATTTCACCAAACTTGGTACACATTTAATTCTTGGTAAGTACACCTGACTTTTATAGTTTTAAACCAAGTCGGGAACTTACTTTAAAAATTGCGGCCATTTAAATATTTAAAGTGATATGTCGTACTTTGGGAAACATTCGAACGGTTTAAACCTTATTTTGTACGCTGGCAGAGGCAAGTGTAAGCGTTAAATTTTGAGATGAATATTGTTGTTGGTTCGCTATTTTGTAAGATAGCATCAATTAAAAAAAAAAAGATTTTACATTATTTCTCGGAAACTTGTCAAAAAATCCTCACCCAATTTGGCATCTAAATAATATGGTAGACCATGTAAACTTAAGTGATTGAATATGATTAGTTACTTATTTTCAAAAAGGCTATCATAAAAATTTTTCAATTTATTTATTATAACTGCCATGTCATTTAATCTATTTCGTCCATATTTTGTGTACTGAAAGTATATATTGCAAACATCATATATATGAACAAATAACCCCATTTTCCCGCAAATTTGATATATATCGCCATACAAATAAATAAAGTTGTTATGTCATAACTCGGTAAATAGTTAACCGATTCCTTCCAAATTTGGCAAAAATGTAGTACTGATGCGGATGATATAAAGTGATATGTATTAAACATGACAAACACTTGTTTTAAAAATGGCGGCCAAATGTCTCTTTTGACTTAGAATGCTACATCGTCGAAACTATGTAATCAATTCCAACATAACTTTGTATGCTGGCAGTTTACATTTCATCTATCAACTGTATCTACATGGTGCATCTTTTATTCGCCATTTTGTAAGATAGCGCTATGCTACTGAAGGCCATGTAAACTTCAGTGATTTAAATGGTTCAGACAATGATGTTCAAAATAGCAGCTTCATAAATAATTTAGATACGTTTGACACATATGATAAACAATTTAACCAAATCCAACTAAAATTTGTATATAGACACATTAGAAGCATCGTAAATAGAGCCTCTTTTTCTGGTAGTTTTGTACGATAGCATAAAAAAATAAAGTTTTGTATATCATATCTCAGGGAATAAACACCCGATTTCCATATTATTCTTCACACAAGTAGCGCTACGGTATGCCATGAAAACTTACATGTTTTATGTGGCTCAGTTACTTGGTTTCAAAATAAAGGCCCTTTAAATATTTTAGGTTAGTAAACTCTATCATTACAAACATTAGACTGATTAAATCCGAAGTTTATGCTGCAAATCCAACATCCGTAAAACAATGGATTGCACGCTAGCTTATTGTACGAGATTTTCTGGGTTCAAGTCCAAGGTAAGGCATGTGTGAATTTGTAATTGTCTCACTACTGTTACATAAGTTTCTGGTTTCATTTCTAAAGTTATTGCTTTCAAAGAGAAGTCAACTCCTTCCTACAACTCAGATTTTCAGTAAATTATATAGAAATTAATTGAACCCATGGTGAGTAAAGTAGGCTCATTATTTATATGAGTAACTCCTTGTTTTATATGAAACTACTGAATGTGCTCCCATTATACCGATATGTAAAAATTTAAAAATTTGAAAATCAATTGAGACGAGGTACGAATAACACTATAAAAACACCACGCACATTAAAGATGCTATTACCGAGCCTACTAAAAATTGATAAAAACGGCCTTTTCACACTGCTGTATTTCAAAACACGCTGGTCTGATTCATGCGAAACTATTATAGCTGATTCATGCGAAACTATTATAGCTGATTCATGCGAAACTATTATAGCTGATTCATGCGAAACTATTATAGTTACCTGCACTGAACATTGCTTCGGACTTTCCACCAATAAAATGATACGGTCACCGCTTATATTACCATAGGTACACGCTGAACGACGAGAACACATAACGCCTGTCATGAGCCTTGAGCATTGGAACGACGAGCCCTTTGATGTGGGTGGCTTTGTCGCCCTTATCGCCCCCGCGCTTCTCGGCCACAAATAAGGGGAGTTCCTCCAGAGAGGCGGCGCACTTAATCGAGCACTTTTGGAAACCCTGACTAGGATCTCGTTTTCTCCTAATTTTTTTTTCCTTTCGCCATGTGTAATATTAACATTACCATGGGACTGATCACTTTATTCATACGCCATTCAAGTGAAACCGTGAAATCGTTAGGAATGTTAATGTGTTACTAATACACATATTCTTATCCTAAAGTGTGTAAAATAAATACTGTCTGCAGTGACCATGAATTTAAATATTGCACTCGCAATACAACGCTAGAGCCTGTATGTCATGATGAAACTTTCCGTACCGACTCGGGCGGAACTTCCTCGAGACATGTTACCTGACCTTCTATGCAAGTAGATATGTTGCCGCACAATTAAAGAGGAGTGGACTTTTTACGATTTTGCTTTTGCAACCATGGTTCAGGAACAATTTTCACTCACGACTTAAGCATTATGTGTTTATGTACAGAGTATTGTTGTTATAACAGGAACTTTTATACAGGAAAAAAAATTAATATTTACCTTCATTTTCACACAATATATTTAGTAGATATTTTCGTGGTTTATTATTAACTATATNCATGTTACCTGACCTTCTATGCAAGTAGATATGTTGCCGCACAATTAAAGAGGAGTGGACTTTTTACGATTTTACTTTTGCAACCATGGTTCAGGAACAATTTTCACTCACGACTTAAGCATTATGTGTTTATGTACAGAGTATTGTTGTTATAACAGGAACTTTTATACAGGAAAAAAAAATTAATATTTACCTTCATTTTCACACAATATATTTAGTAGATATTTTCGTGGTTTATTATTAACTATATATTTGTGTTTAATAGTATAACAATGTTTTTTCAAAATAAAATAAACAAAATGTTTCTACCAACCTCTCTCTGATTGGCTAAAATTTCAACCTTGTAGGAAACATTCTATCGAACATCGCACAAGACCAGTTACGAAAACGTCCATGAAAACGGCCAGCAGATGGCCAAAACTTCCATAGAAGCATTTATACAAGTGGCCATGCAGGCTTGCATGAAATCGTCCAAGGAATCTTCCATCGAGGCATACACGCTTAAGTCAAAAGAACTCTTTTTATTTATTTGCTGGCAACTAAACTGATAACCTGAACGCCGGTGTGTAATATAGCATGCATGTAAATATGGGCACTGATATTTTTCAAATGTGCTTACTTTACCATAAAAAGCATTTACTTGCCAAGATTATTTGTTTAACACTATGAGAAAATAAGAATAGTTTTGTGTGCTTAAAATATACAATAATTTAGTCGAATAATTTAAATAACATTTTCGGCAACTGTTTACCAAATATTGTTTTGCAAAACGCACAAAAATTATTTTATTTTGTAAGAAACATTTGTGTTCTTAATTTGTCCACAATTAAAACTAAAGAGCAGAAAGGGTTTATCGTAAAAGAAGGGACGTAATAAGCATTTTGCCTTGTAGGCCTACATCCCGCTACAGATGTAAGAGCACTTAGACTGATACCCACTCAACTCGGCACTCCATTGGCTGACATATATACATCATATTAAGAATGTAACAGAGCAGAGTAAGCGTGCCCGGTGAGGTCTAAACAAACAAGTCGGTGGCAAGTAGACTAACTGAAAAACTTTAACAACTGAACGCGTGTTCATGTAAAAAGTTGGCTATACATATGATACCCAATACTTGTTTTTATTGAATGCCAGTACGTGTGCACTAATTTGAGAGTTAGTTACTTGGGTTACTACATTATTTCATTTTAAAACATGCAGTAATTCAAACATTGTGGTTCCGTGAAATTTGATGTAGGCAAAAATGCTATATTGGATAAAGTTCCCCCGAATAATTCTCAGTATTGTATTAAATTGTAATATAACATTTTATAGCACCGCCATTGATATAATTTATTTCATTAAACTTGCCTCCATATATTAAGGAATCAATGGCTAGATTAAAATATGTAAGAATACAACAAATGTTTCTGTGACTGGAGCAAAATTATTCATCATTTGTTGTGTAAATACCCTCTCTGTTATTGTTTTGGGAATAAAAGGAGTTGAAAAAACAGAGTAACCAATGTTGCTGGGAAATATAATTTCTAAGTAAAACGGGAAATTTTGTTCAAGCTGGCTGGAATCCGTCATGAGACTATATGACAACACTGAGTGGGCAGATTGCACGCGAACACGATTTATTAGTATCTATTAGGGCCGGACCTGACCACAGTGCGATATTCAGTTATTGTTTTTAATTTGAGTTATCAGATTTGTTTAAGTTTCTACGCCTCCGATTAAACGAACGGCAGACAGGTTGACCTTGAAGTCTCGTTAACAGCGATGTCATTAGAGACTGACCAAGTTGCTCAGAGAATCAGGAACGGGGAAGTGATCGACCATGGCATGTAGTAAGATACCAGATTAATGAACGGTTGATGCCAACACCTCCCAACATAACCACGTATGTCGTTGGTTGAGAGAAGCAAGCACGTCATATGTACGCACACTGCACACCTAAATATTACTTGACTGGAGGATTTGGACATATAAATAAATGTTTGACCGAAATGTTAATACACGAGAAAAGTGTTACCGTTATTTCTTTCAGTTATAAAATTCCTAATGCAGTTATGCGAAAGGTGGCTACTTAAGGACAGCGGGTACCCCTGGACGCAGCTAGTTCTAGCACAGGCCGCTAGATGGTATCACCAATCTGGCCTAAGTTTTCGCCTTGGTTACAGTAAAGTGTGACAAGCGAGGTGAAATTGTGGAGTGCTGAGTAGGTTTTGTAAACAAATGTGTATTTCACGGGTGAGTTTTTTTGTGATACTGGCAAGCGAGCGTAACTAAGTGCGAGGCCGTTATTTTAGTACATGAGCGGAGAGTTAGCATAGTATCAGTTCATAAAATTCTTACGCGCATTAATTTCGTGTACTCGTACGTATTTCAGGGAGTCCGTAGCTGTAACCAAACACATTGGGGTACACGTCGATTTATAAAATAAAAGCCGCGGTGGTGTAGAGGTCAGGCTACTCGCCTCCCACCTAAGTCACTGTGTTAAATTTCCGGCGGGGTTAGCCCCGAATTTTTTGCAAGTGGGAATCGTGTTGGACGATGCCGATGGTCGGAGGGTTTTATCGGGGATCTCCTGTTTCTCCCATCCTTGAATTCCGGCGCTGCTCCATACTCACCTGGCTTCACACTCATCAGCTGCCAAGACCTCAATGTTAAGACTGAAAGACAAAAAAAAAAAAAAAAAAAGGAAGAAAAATTAGTTGGTCGCAACAGCTGAAAATGATGAATTCGTCTGCGACCGGAGGGGTGAAAGGTGTTGGAGGCGAGTTGTGATCCGGCCGCGTTGATGCCTCTCCACTCGCCGACACTCGACGTCAATGAGATATGCCGCTGTGACCCTTGACCCCTCGCCGAGCATGGCGATCGACGCCCTGGCCACGCCCTTCCTTTCGTCCCGCGACGTCCGCGCCGAGAACAAATGACGTGCTGTCCGTCCGGGACGCACGCGCACATCAGCTCGCGCGGCTGCCGTCGCCAGGGATCGGTCACTTTGGCCGCTTGCCGGGACTAAGTTTCATTCTACTCGGGTTACGAACCAAATGAGATTTCGTAAGGGAGAGTTTGCTATAGGACAATTTTTTAATTACAATTTTTAACCTATGAGAATAATAAATAATAACAAAAGAGAAAGATTCTACTTTGTTACGTTGATTTGTGAATGTTGCAAATACAGTTTTTTTTTAACGTAGGAAATAGAGACAATATATGGTACATTGTGCAAACTAGTGCTTACCTAGTGGCCAAAATTTTCCCTTTACCAAACTTTTAACATTAATATTCCCAACCTGTAGTAGAAGTTACCTTACTGGGACGTAACACCTAGCGATAAGGCTTAGTTGTAAAACTTCGGACTTGCTTTCTGGAGAACCTGGATTCAAGCCGGGTACGACCGCGCTGATAACTGTTTCCCGTGGTTGCCCGAAACCACGCCAGGCGAATGCTGGGATGGTTCTTTGTTACAGGTCGCGGCCGATTCCTTGCTACGTCTCTAGTTAACTCGCTGTCGATATCAAGCGCTATATACCTACATGTATCTCTAGGACATGACGGTCTGGCACTAAGAAAAATACTCCAAATGTCGTCTGTTTCAGTGTCTTGGACGTCCCAATTCTGATAAATGTAGGGTACTCTTTGGTAGTGCATGCTGAGACGTCAGGACAAGATGACCGGTAAAGATGGGTCGTCGCAGTGGCAGATCTATATACCTGTTAAGGAGGTGGCTAATTGTGGGTGGAGCACTGTACCTTACGATCAAACCACATGCTTACCAGTGTACAGTGCAATACATTTTAATGCTACCAATGAGTGTCATTATTTTATGGATTCACTTTCCCAAAACTTTAGAAAATTTACTCATAGTGTATTGAGTGCAGGTATTAATACTACATCACTAAAAATGCACATGTTATCAAAGGTAATCTAATTAATGTAGTGTAAAATCTAGCTCCAAGAGGCGGGCTGAAGGCTCTTTTGTCCCCATCTCTTTGATTTACCTCTGGTTCGTGCCCAATTTTTTGCTTGGATGAATTCTTCAACACCAAACAGGTTCGAATATCTCAATACTGATAACGTATTCCTCGTATTTCATTTTTTGTTGAGTTAAGTTGATAGATTTGGGCGGCTCTTAACAACGGGGTCTTGGGAGCCGATAAGGGTGAAATGAGGTGAGAATGGAGCATCGCTGGAATGCAAACGGCTTGGGAAACGGGAGATCCCCGAGAAAACACGCCGACCAGCGGCATCGTCCGGCACGATTCCCTCTTGCAGAAATCAAGAGTGACCCAGCAGGGTATTGAACCCAGTTCGGCTTGGTAGGGTGAGCAGTCTAACCGCTAAGCCACCGTGGCCCCCTTTTTTTCCCTCAACCATTGATGACAATACAAAATTTTAACTTCCTTTCAGTTGAATTAAATTACCAACAAGTTTGGTCTGCATTAACTAATCTGACTGCAATGATTGAAATTCACTGATTTAACAGCGATTTTTTTTGCTTGCTCCCAATCATGCAGCGAATATCGGGTATGATTACTCTGGCAACTAGAATGTACTTTATCCACATTAAAATGTCAGTACACAAAATACACGAAAAATATTCACATAAATATAAATTATATAATGGAAAGACGATGAACCAAGAAGTCACGAATGTAAGTACCAACAATGAATAATTAACTCGCTATAACGAATGAAATGGAAAAAAACTTAATGAACACCGATCAGGGAAAAGTAATATTCTGATCAGGGAAATAATAATAATGGAGGAAATAATGCGCAGTTGAATTGCGCAGTAACTAATTTGTTGAATCCCATCAGTGGACGTTTTTATGCCACTACTACATTTTATACTTACATAACTGTGTCTCTTGTTCGGCAGCAGTGTTTAAAACAACACTGCTGTTAAAGTTTATCACACTTCCTATTATTGAGTTGTAATGAAAAGAAAAATAAAAGCATAAATCTGTTGGTAAACTAAATGCAACCAAACGTTACTTTGTAGATCTCGTTATTTAAAAAAAAGTGCCATTCTGAATAAATATGCAGAAGACCTGTAAATGCCCCCAGCATATTACATTTAATAGTGACCTGTAAGCAGATAAATACATTAATTTTCTGAGAGTAAATATTCATTAAATAAAATTGCTAATGCAGCTTTATGGAATATACATAATTTCATTGTACTTTCAGCACTTGTGCCAGTGTGATTTGTCCGTTAAATGGTAGCTATGAGGAAAACTGGCATGCTGACTTGTGCTAAGTACTTGGCATTTGTATATATATATATACATATTTACTTGGAAAATAACCAGACATTCGCCGAAGTTTATTTAGAGTGATTGTAAAATGATTTCAAACACTAAACCAAATTTGCAAAAAATCACGCCCAGTATTCCTGAGTCATTGATATAAAATAGTGTCAGCCGTACTCTTGATGCAAACGAACATCATAAAAACTGACACTTCTTGGTTCCCGTACTCTATAATTAAAGGCTTTTATAGATTCACAAGTTCACAGCTGGAAAATTAACGGTATTTGTTCACAATCCAGAATAGTTATTCTGTGAAGTATGACAGAATGGTTTTAGTGTCGCAAATATTCACTTAACAAGTTACAAAATAAGGACATTTTGATTTTTTGAAATAACGACTAATACAATGGTTTTTGAAGGCCAACTGTTTATTTTTGGCATGTCAGGTATCACATATTTGTTTTTACGGAATATCTTCTCGAAGAATAGTGGTAATGTATTCAAGATACGAAAAAAGGCACATTGCCGGACAGAGAAGTTAATTAAGTTTTCTCTTTGTAAGTAATGTTTTGTTATTCCATTCTTACAAAATTGTAGCTTTCTACTGGCTTCGCTTTATGAAAATTCTTCTGCAACTGGTTTCCAAAATTTTCTCTTTGAAAGTCAAAACTATAAGTGAGTTTATTTTGGAAATAGGGTTATTGTTTGGCCTGATATTTAGAGTTGGGGAGAAATTTCCCTTAGTAGCTGCTTGCTGTCAGAAAATTCATATCGACAAAGAGACTAAATGAAAGCTTAATGTATTACTTGCTTTTAGAACGAATAATAATTATGTTGGCTTGCATGGCTGCAATTTGTCACTCTCGTTATAGTTTTACTTCAGCATTCATTAGATTTTATCTAAATGTGGCAAAAAAAAATCAGAATTCACACTGTAAAAAACAATTTGGCTACATTGTATTTAAAAAAACCCATTATAATTTTAAAATATTTTGTAAGTTTTTGCCGGATTCATTTTCATTTTGCACTATTCTGAAATGTGTGATCTATTGTATTAATATTTTGTTTCTTCAGTGCATCTATAACATGTGGATTTAAACTTTTTACTATGTTTTCCTGTAAATGTAATTAAGTAAAAGAATATAATACAGAAGGGTTGATACTATTTTGCAAAATACTCACTTCCGGTATTTGTGTAGTTCAAAATGTAGATACGTGAATAGTTCACAAACGAGGCCGTGTGTAAAATAGCTCAGGAAAGAACATGTGATTTCACTGAACTGGATTTTAGTAAAATAAAATACAATAGGTTTATTTACCCACTTTTATTCTACACGCGGCTGTGGACTGTAACTTTTACACACTTACATATTTTAATCACTTTTCAACCACCAAGTAGAATCGTTCTTCCATAGAAACGTGATGGAAGGGCTAATTATTATCTCTAAAAATTATACTGGTTTAACTCTTTCGCCAAACAGGCAGGAAAAGTTTTGTCTGATCCAACAAAACACTTGTTTATACACCAATATTTAACCAGACATGCCCATTTTATCAAAATTTTGAGATCATATTATTACATTTAGCACACCTGAAGCTGTCATTATGTACTGACGAAACAAGTTCGCGTGGTAAACAGAGGTGTTCCATTAATAAATATTCAGTTGAGTCAATCCTGCGTATTTTGTTGGTCGAGTTGAAACAAATAATCTATTCAGGTTAACAAATCCTTATTTCAGTGGGCTCAGGAGCAAGTTAAATTTCCGGTGACGCCGATTTATATTGCCAATAATCTTTAAATTAAGCTAGCTGTATCATGATTTCAGTTTGACGTACTGTATCACATTACAAAAACTTTTCGCCATATGGTAGGGCCCAGGTGTTTGGTTGTGATTTCCCGTCGTCTACACCTATAGCTGGTACTGTATCTCTGTAGTTTCTGTTGTTCACGAACCAAGTGGTAAAAAATATAAATAAATAATGTGTCTTCGTGCTTTCGACCCCGCGGATATTATATCGTATTTAAGATATATGCTTTTTTCAGAAGAGGTGTAAAGTTGTAACCAGGGAGGGATAATGTTGTTGTAACCAAGGAGGTTATGAACTGTTTCCTGTGTACACTGTACAGCGTACGGCCTCCTTGATTTTAAGCAGACCCTCCTCTATTTTGCCCGTAAGGTTGTCAACGATTAGTTTTAAATTTATTTGTAAGATCTTAACGCAGGGAAAATACTCAGTTATCGAAAGTTATTACGTCTTTTATTATTTAGTGAAGTAATTTTTGTCCTTTTGTTATTAGTAATTCGCAAATGCGTTAGCACTACTAATGTCAAGATAACTACCCTTCCTTCCCTTCATCAAGTATAACCTTCTCTTCAGCCAACATACCCTTTCCCTCAGCCAGTATAACCCTCCTTTTAGCCAGTATAACCGTTCCTTCAGCCAGTATAATCTTATATTCAGCCTGTATAACCCTCCCTTCAGCCAGTATAACCCTCCCTTCAGCCAGTATAACCCTCCCTTCAGCCAGTATAACCCTCCCTTCAGCCAGTACAATCTTATCTTCAGCCAGTATAACCCTCCCTTCAACCAGTATAATCCTCCATTCAGCTTGTTTAACCCCTCCCCACTACTTGGAGAATTTCTGACTACGCCACACACACTGAGAAGTTTTGTAATCAAATAGTGTGCCTAGTATAGTACTGGCCAAGTGCCTTAATATAAGAAGACTAAAAGATTGACTGTAAACGACAACATATTTATATTTTTGTCGAATTCTGCTTTTAACCCACTTGTATTTAAATACCATCTAAAGCTTGTTTAATGCGCTTAATTGAATTGTAGGAAAAGAAGTTGAACACAAGCACAATAATTGCGGTGGTTTTTTAAGATAATTTGTTTTATAATCCTATTGCTGCACTTAGAGAAAGATGTATTTGCAGATACAAAATAAATTTACTTGAAAAGTACTTTGTTACATTGAACAATATTTTGTTCACTCAACTAATCTGCTTTTGCCCCAAACATCTGCACCAGTTCCCTTGAACTCTTATTTGGTTGTTCCAACGTCACATAGGTACATGTATTTAGTACACAAACCTTTTTAAAAGCACTTTCAAATAACAAATTTGGCTATCTTGAACATTACAAATACTAAATTAGAGTTAAATAAATATTTTGTTAGGAGATAATCACTTGGTTTCGGCAACGAAATATGTTTGGAGTTAATTATTTGGTTTCATCACCGAAATATTTTATTGTTCCTATACTTACAGATAATTTGGTTCCGCCAAGCAATCTTAGTTCAATTCAACAAATCCTCTTTCTCTGTGTGATTTGCTATGGATATCGAAAGAGGATTCGTTTATAGCATTTGTGCTTTCATAAAATTACTTCGTATAAATAGTGGGTTATTACATATATTTTATGCTTAAATAAATAGTTAAGAAATATTAGTTTTTGTAAATATTATAGGCAACGATTATGACACTAATTTTTGCTAACGTTCCAGCTGGTGAAAATCTGTGTGCATTAATTGCTTAGAAGGTCGGGAAGAAGACGACTTGAGAAAGGGGGGCTCTATTGGTACTGGGTTCAGAGACTGGTGGTAGGGACCCCTTCAACTCTAATTTTTTATAAGGGTTTTATAACTTCAATGTCACACACGTTGAAACGATTAATCGTACCCCGAGGGAGACCCATATAGGACACCTCGGGAAACTAGGGACTCACCGACACACTACATGCGAAATTAATTAGCACACTTGCAAACAACATTTCAACATGCTAGACATACATCACGACACAACATTCACTCCAGCCGGGAGGCTGGAGGGGAGTTTCACTCCCCCGCCGAACACACGAAAACGTAATTTACTTAAAATAGGCAACACCAAATAACTCGCCTAAATAAGGGCCAGGTGCCCAAAGCCCCACATTACACTGCCCCTGCCACCGACCCAATGATTTAAGAAAGGGTCAAGTTGCTTTTGCTTCACAAACACCTAGTGCAGGGATGGCGAACCAATGGCACGCGTGCCATTGATGGCACGCGAAACAATATTTTGGGCACGCCACGCCACGGATCAAAAGGTTTGCATTTTAGTTTAAAATAACAAAGTTCACTATGACGTATTGATGCATTCTGCATCCCGAGATATATTTTTCCGTCAGCAGGCACACACTGTCGAAACTCGCAACGACAAGGAAACGCGAACAGCCGCCATAAACCAGCTAAGGGTTCGGCGAGCGTGCCAGAAGAATGACGCCAGGATTCCGCCGCGACGAGAAGGCACAGCCTCTCGCAGCTGTGTCGAAAACGTTAAAAGGTTTCACAGCTCACAGCTGCATTTCTCTCGCAGGCTGGCTACTGCCAAAAACCAGCTAATAGCTTTGGCGAGCATGCTGGAACAATAACACCAGAATTCCGGGAAGGAAGGAACACGTGTGTCTCGCAGCGGAAAGGGGGACGCTAAGCCCTATACAACTGGGGCCGGGTATCCCACTCGAGCACGTGGTGGGCGAAGCCATAAAACTTTAATGCCAAAATCGCCGGCGCCGCTGAGACCACGTGCGGATAGCCGCAGCGCCGAACACGTGTTTACGACCAAGGGCGCGGCGTTCAGCCCCCAGCCACGTGCGAGATGAGGCGTTTTAATATGGCTAACGGGCTAATAAAACGGCGGAGGAGCAGACGAGAAGAGGTCAGTTCTACCACAGACGCGGAGGGAGTGAGTCGGCGTACGCGAGTCGAGGAAAGAGGAGTGGAGCCGGGAGGAGTGGAGTTCGAGAGAAGGCATCACGACGCCAAGACCAATCTGCGAGGAACTGTCGCAGCCTCCCGACGAGGTGACGAAGCAGCCCCGAGTTCGACACCGGAGCGGAGTCAGCCCCAGCCGAGAGACGAACCAGCGCCTCGAGACAAGCTAAGTAGAGACATGCAGCAAGTGTGAAGAACCTTGTTAAGCGAAAAATAAAACGACATACGTGAACTCTCAAGGAAGTTCAAATTCATTTGGTAAATTTGAACTACGAACAGTAGTGTCAACATATTTACACGCCCTATCACTGAGGACTAGCATCCATTGCTGGCGCCCTACGCAGAGAGCAGATACAGACTTATACGCCATAGCGCAAATAGGGAGGTATCAGTATTATATTAGGAACGAACGCGCGCGAGTGATCCTACGGACCTACGCTAAGGAGTGAACGGGTGCGGTGCGCGGGGCGGCGGGCGGAAAGCGCGCTCGTTTGTTATTGTCTTGCCTTAGTTACGTCGTGGACTACAATTGCTAATGACGCATAGTTTGTTGACGTTTTCGTTCGTTCAATTTCGTTGACACAACTGTATTTTAAAGTTGATTTTTAACTATTATTTACCATGGCTAGTTCAGCAAAAAAACAAAAAGGGCAAGATAGTAAGTGTAATAGAGAATTTCAAACTTGGTGGACTGAAAAATATGGCATGATAAGTAAAGGCGACAAAGCGGTGTGTGTTTTATGTTCTGGTACAGTGGTATGTAGAACATCGTCTGTAAAACGGCATTTTGAAACAAATCACAAATCTCTTAGTCAAAAAAGCGAACCAGTGCAAAAGGAATTAATTGCAAGTGCAATGAAAGACAGAAATAAACAGTCAACGTCTATGATTAAATATGTTGGCAAAAATTGTCATACGAGCGCGGCAAGTTACTCGGCTGCAAATGTCATTGCTCGGCATAGTAAACCTTTTCAAGATGGAGAGTTTTTGAAGGAAGCCTGGTTAGCATGCGCGCCCTCACTTTTTGATGATTTCGATAATAAAGATAAGATAATTCAGCGCATTAAAGATACTCCTCTATCTAGAAATACAATAAAGGAAAGAATCTTAAAACTGGCCGAAAATATAACAGATCAACAAAAAATTGACATTAACTCCGCTCCTTTTATATCGCTATGCATTGACGAAAGTACTGACATTACTAAATCTGCACGTTTAGCTGTTTTTGCTCGATATTGCGTAGGAAACATCATTAAGGAAGAATTAATTGCGATAACATCGTTGCTAACAACTACAAAGGGCACAGATATTTGTACGGCTGTTAAAAATTCGCTTGCTGAGAAAGAAATTGATTTTAAAAAAATTGTTTCAGTCACAACTGATGGTGCTCCAAGTATGGTGGGCAAAAAAAATGGTTTCATAAGTTTATTTCAAACAGACGTAGGACATTCGATTCTTGAATTCCACTGCATAATTCACCAACAAGCCTTGTGTGCTAAGAGTGGTTTAACATCTCTTGATAAGGTAATGGCGGTAGTCACAAAAATAGTCAACCTCATATCGTCGCACGCTTTAAATAAGCGAAAGTTTGATGCTTTGTTGAATGAAGTCAACTCGGTATATAATGGCTTACTGATGTATAATAATGTTCGCTGGCTGAGCCGCGGGAACGTACTTCAAAGATTTGTTGACTGCTTGGAAGAAATCAGACTGTTTGTGCAAAATGAGGGAAAAATTGAACAATACCCAGAGTTGTTGGATGTTATGTGGCTTTCAAAATTGATGTTTTTTACAGACATATGCCAACATTTCAATGAATTGAACGTAAAGCTTCAAGGCACAAATAAAACAATTATCGTCATGATAGATCTCATTCGCGCTTTTGATGCTAAACTACATGTTTTCAGGAACGATATTACTACAAAAAACTACAAGTATTTCCCAAACTTGAAAAAAAATTTCAACCATTTAGATATACATGAGAAACCAGGTGGAGAAGTAACTGAAGAATTTATTTCTGTAATTGATTCTTCAATCAAGGGATTCTCAGCGAGATTTTCTCAGTTCAGAGAATTATCGGAAACACTAAAGTTTATTATGTACCCTGATGTGACTTCATTTGATAAACTGAATTTGTCCCCATTCGATTGGTTGGAAATTGAAGAATTTGAAATGCAGCTGATTGATTTCCAGTCTAGTTCAATATGGATTCAAAAATTTATTGAAGCAAGGAAAGAGTTGGAATTAATTGAAACAGAAAGATTGTCAAGCAATATAAGTAAAAATGCCAGTATCAAAATTTTGGAAACATGGAATTCGTTTCCAGACACATTTAACTGTTTGAAGAAGCTGGCTCGTGCTATTTTAACCATATTTTCATCTACCTATGCCTGCGAGTCATTATTTTCAGAGATGAATAACATTAAAGACTCGCTTAGAAACCGTTTGACAGATGACTCCAGTTCAGCATGCATTCTGCTAAAAGTAACATCTTACAACCCTAATATAAATTATTTGTCATCTAATCTGCAACAACAGAAGTCACACTAATGTAATTTGAATTATGCGTACAACTGAAACATTTATTATTTGACATTGCAAAATGTATTTTTGGTAGTAAATAAAGAGTTTTGAGTAGATAGTGTTTAGTATTATTATTTTTCTAATAATCACTAAGTTAAAATTATCTGACGGCACGTCTATGGCCTCATCGAACATTTCTTTAGAAAAAATGGCACGCTGATACATAAAGGTTCGCCACCCCTGACCTAGTGAGTTATGGGAGTTTCGGCTTCCAGTCTCACAACACTAAAGGCCATCCGGTGGCATATGAGGGTTCGGCGGCGGCGGCTTAGAATGTTCAAGAGTCAAAACTGATCTAAATTTTGAGGATATATTTTAGTTTTGCTACATGATGCTACTAATAACTTTATAAAAACGCAAAATAATTTGAAAAGTACAATTCATAAAGTTTTTTTTATCGTCACATGATATTTGTAACTTTAAAAAGTAATTCGTACAAATTTGAACATTTAATTAATATGATGTTTCGTCTCGTGTCAAAGTGTTTCTCGAAGTCACATTGGTGACATGTTGCTATTTCTTTGAAATCCGACACTTGGTTCACATTAGTAAGTGTTAAATTCCTAGCAATTCTAAATATAAATTTATTTATAAAGTTTAAACTGAAACATACGAGAACCCCACGAAAATTGTCCAGGAAATGTTTTTCATGACATTATAATAACATGAGCAATTGTTTATGTTTTAGCTTAAGTATTAATGTTCTTTTATTTTGATATTTATTTGATAAAATAATATTTTATTAAAAATTCCTATAACATGTTTAAATAATTTATGAAAATTTATTTTCTGCCATTGGCATTCGTTTTCCGAGAAATTAATATATTTCACTACGATAAAAGATGAAGTATGTTTAAAGTAAAGTAGAATCTCGTTAAGCCGGTCCCCTTCAACTCGGATCTCCGAACCGATTTAGAGGAACAAAACAATTAAAAAATACGAAAGTTTAGAAAGCCTTAGGAGTTACTTTTCTAAAAAGGAGATTTTACTGTATTTGTACGTTTTAGTGCGATAATGTGTTTGTAATATGTAAATATGTTTCAAACGTGTTTCTGTTTAATATAAAATAAATTTATGTAGGTGTAAGTACGTTGCCTTTAATTGAATTTCTCCACATTTTACAGTCAACCCGGATTTTCGTTATCCTGTATCAGCTCCAGTCCTAACTGATACGAATGAACGAGGTTCTAGTGTATATAAAAATCTTCAGTCTATGTATCGCACTTAAGGCGCCCGTCTACCTGGAACTTTTTCCCACGTCTAGGCCGAGAAGCGCGGGAGCGATAAGGGCGACACTGCCACGCGCATCAAGTACGCCATCGCCGCTAAGCGCAAGGCTCTGAACTGGCGTGCAGTGTTCTCGTCGTGCTGCGTGTACCTATGGGACTTTCAGCGGTGACCATATTATTTTATTAGTGGGAAGTCTTTAGGAAGGTTCAGTGCAGGCCCCTATAGTAGTTTTGTATGTATCTGATGCGTGCATTTTGAGCTACAGCGCCTTGGAAAGGCCGTTTTTAGCGGTTTTGGAGTACTCTGAATTGATGTTTCTAACGTACGTGATATTTTGAAAGCACTCAACAGCCCTCGTTTGATATGTGTGTTCTTTTCGTAGATCAGCAAGTTGGACGCACGCTTAATAGTTTNAAAGCACTCAACAGCCCTCGTTTGATATGTGTGTTCTTTTCGTAGATCAGCAAGTTGGACGCACGCTTAATAGTTTAGTTGAAAAACGTGTATTTGGAACACTCTGCAACGCAGTTCAAGTGCCAGGTAGACGGGCGCCTTAAGAGAATCGCCTGGAAAGGGCCCCAAAGAGCGTGAAGAACTTCAGTCGTATAATTTGCATATAAAAACTACTCAATTTTTTTTTTAGCGATGTCTACTTAGTAATAGCATTTAAGAAAAATGTCAAGTCCTAAAGATAGTTTAAATTTTTATCCTGTTTCTAAAGTGTAATTTTTTTAATAAATAAGAGTTTAAACGGGTATTTTACTACCATTTTTGTGTATAAAATTTCCGGAACAGACTTCATAATATACTTCAGGGACATGAAGCTCACCTCTGTCTTAATTTTTAAACGAGAAAGTGATGGGCTTGCCTCTGAGAATCTCAAGGGCGTTTCAGCAATATTATGAAACCCGACATAACAACATTAACGTCAAGGGTAGTGTTGTTATAGTTTTTAGCAACAAAATTGGTAGATTATTACAAACTATCTTATATTTTATTAGAACTGGATTCGCTTCAGTTTAAAATGCGTTCTTCGAGATCAGCCATAACTGAAGGCTACATCGCAAACTTTAGGAATAAGGGCAAATACAAAAATTACAATGAAAATGTTCCGTACGCCTGATTCCTGAGAACGCCTTTCAAACCAGTGTGACTGTGCCTTTAATATAATGCAAATACATATACTAAATTTTAATTTTCTTTACTTCAAGAACTATAATAAAAATACCCTTGAAACAAATAGAGTTAATGTGGGGTACAAAGTGCGCCTGAAATTCCGGAACGTCTTCTTAAGGAGGACATCTAGTGAAGAGTATGTTTGTGTGCGTGAGGCAAAAATCGATTAAGTGCTATGGATGAAGTAGACCGGTATATGTAAAGCGTTATCACCTCTATGTGCAAGGTGCTCAACGTCCGTGTAGTCTTGCCGTTGGAGACTCGCCTGAACGTGACTTTAAGCGGTGGCTCTACAATTTTATTGGACGCGATTCTGTAGCAAAGTCCAACGCATGCCTCTGTCGTATTTTAAGCATGTATCCGGTTCGTATATTTAGATAAAACCGTCTGAATAGGTCGTCTGTAGACATGTTGGAGGGAAAGAAAATAATGTTTCTAAGGTGCGCAATGAATTAAAAGTACCATTTCATCATCATTTGAAATGAAATTTCTTTTCGTAGGTGAACATGTTGGGGTTTGTTTAATAGCTTCTTCCAAAAAAAAACGTTTTTCAAACACGCTTCAACGCATTTCAAGAGCCAGGTAGACGACCTTCAAGATGAGTCCTTCGTGGAATTTTTCCGTGAAATCGTTGTTCACGCGTATTCGCGTATCCTAATAAGTAAATGTACTGGGAATATGCTGACTTTTTCCAGAAAAAAAAAAACAATTACCTACGCTCATACATTTTTTTCTTTTGTCATATTAAGGGCATGTACGAAAAAAACTATNGTAGACATGTTGGAGGGAAAGAAAATAATGTTTCTAAGGTGCGCAATGAATTAAAAGTACCATTTCATCATCATTTGAAATGAAATTTCTTTTCGTAGGTGAACATGTTGGGGTTTGTTTAATAGCTTCTTCCAAAAAAAAACGTTTTTCAAACACGCTTCAACGCATTTCAAGAGCCAGGTAGACGACCTTCAAGATGAGTCCTTCGTGGAATTTTTCCGTGAAATCGTTGTTCACGCGTATTCGCGTATCCTAATAAGTAAATGTACTGGGAATATGCTGACTTTTTCCAGAAAAAAAAAAACAATTACCTACGCTCATACATTTTTTTCTTTTGTCATATTAAGGGCATGTACGAAAAAAACTATGTGAAAATTGTAAAAAAAAAAAAAAAAAAAAAAAGGGGGGGGGGGCATTTTTAGGCCTTGCCTACATAGTTTCCTTAAGAAGTAGGAGATAAATATGATTACAGGGGCATAGTTTAACCTGTGACCTTTCATTGCGTGAATTGAAGTCCCACTGTTGCAGATCTAATTTGCACAGTAACAGACCAGAACGGAAACACTGCACGCAGTGCGCGTATGAGCGATGAGGCGCCAGGCGTGCATGTTAGCATCGCCCGTATCGCTCCTCGACCTCGAATGCGCAGGTTCACACTCCTCTTTACCATAATGAAGCGCGGGATTTGCACGCCCCGCGTTGCCGGGCGTGTAGCGCCGACGCTCGGTAACGGTGTCGAACCGCCTTTCTTCTCGGGGGGCAGACACGGACGTCAGACAGCCACGGGTGTTCGGGAACCCGGCCGTCGCCAATGCTACCGGCTCCGGCGGAGTCACGTACCGTACTGGGAGCTTGTGTTTTCTCTTCCGTGCTCTTCTTCTCGCGACCGCACCATCGATCGTAAATTCGCTTTCCCCCCGCCCACCGCCCCCTGAGGTGCGGGCACGGAGCGTCGATTTGCTCTCGGCCGGCGCGGAAGCATTCAACTAGCGCGTCGCGCGTGCGTTCAGGTGCGTTTTCCCAGGCGTGAGCCTGCATAATGCTGCCTGCCCGCGGCCTGCACTCGAGCAGAGCTGCCGGGACAGCGGCTCTCGTGGTGAAGGACTCTTGCGTTCGAGTGTACTGGTTACGGGCCGGGTAGTGTAGGAAATAAGCCATAGATACCGGCACTTGTTTTTTCGTGAAAATATTTCTGGACAAGTTTTTGTTCCAAAACTGCTTTAGTTCAGATCCACTTCGGTGATTGGATCATCAGAATTGTTACGCGTCTTATATGTCTGCCAGGCGAATCACGGACGGTCAGTATCGGAGAAACTACATTCTGATTGGCGCACTAGTGTAACAGACTCTCTCCACACAAAGACAAGCTGCCAATAGCCAAAGTAAGGCTGTAAGTGTGCACATAGAATGTTGAAGTCTAGCTTCCAGGTAAAACATTTCGCGAAAACCCAGTGTCTTCGCTCGTTTTGAAATAAAATAAAAAAATTCCCCATGTGCTACACGTTTAGTTGTTTCCTAAATATATAATGTATCAAAAGCATTTTATAATATCTGAATAACATTAAAGTGTCTTATTATTGGTTAAATTAAACTTTTGCTTATATTTTCAATAAAATAAAATATTTTATTTATAAAAATATGAATAAAAACAGACATAAAAAAAGGCATAGGCCTACTGGTAATGACTATTATTAAATAGTTCTCATGCATAATACTATTACACTAAAAATATTAAACTGAGTGCACTCATGTAAAGTGTGTTGCCCCTTTGATGAAAATTTCTAGACTTAGTTACGCTTTGTTTTCATGAGGCGGCGGAANACTCATGTAAAGTGTGTTGCCCCTTTGATGAAAATTTCTAGACTTAGTTACGCTTTGTTTTCATGAGGCGGCGGAAAAGCCTGAAAGTAGAACTTTAGCAGGGCTTAAGAAAAGTTGGAAGAAACCACGAATGGACTATACTTAAGTGACCTGTTTGCTACTTGCGGGGTGAAGGTTGGAGAGTTCTTCAACGAGGTGATAGGAATGCACATTTAAAAGGAAACAAAAATTAGAGAGAGACTTCTTATAATCAGGCAAAAAAAAAGACATGAAATTTTTAGTATGTGGCCGCCGACAGCGAGCAGAATGCCTGAAATCAAAGAAAGAGTTATTGAAGTAAAACCGAAGGGAATCACTTAACACCCTCGCGTTACTCAGAAAGGGTACAGGTGCGGGGGTGACAATAAAGCGTGATCAGCCTTAGCTGGCCAAGTGAATAATTATACTTGTTCTTCAGCTACTACCCCCATGGACTAAAGATGAGGTAGACCGATTATATTCGTATTCTGTGCATGTAACCAACATTGACCTACCCCAAACCAACACAGCTGTCAAAGTCACATGGTTTAACAGTAATAAACATGTTTTTTTATGTCTTAGTTTTCGAAAAACAAAACCCATTTATAAAAATTAAATATATTTACCAATTTGAATTTAAACTAATTGCATTAAGATTTTGATAAAGAAACCATGAGAAATCTCAAAACATTTGATTAAATGAATAGTGTTCTAACGTCATAACCTGTCCACGTCGTATATAATAATCGTTTACCCAAAAAAAAAAATTAATTTTACCATACGAATACTATTTCTTGTGCAGCTAGTGAGATCGCTCGACCCCACATTCACTCTACGACTGCCCCAGATACTTATCTTTTTCACCAGGCAAAATAGAATTACACTCTCAACATTACGTTGAGAAACTTGAGCGAAATCAGTGAAATCGTGTGAAAATGGCTCAACTTGAAATAAGATGCAACTTACTGATTGTTGAGAGAGCTGAACTTCACAGGTTTAAAAGCTTGCTTCGTGGTGTTGTTAAATGGCCGATACCTGTGAACATGTTACATTTTAAATATTGAAACCCTTTTTAAATGCACAATACACATTGATTACCGGGAGATGAAACAGAATTAGGTAGCAAAACGATTGTTGCGTGTTTGGCATCGGATTTTTGTACGTAGTGCTAAGTGGTCGCACATAGAAGGCATAATGGGCAGAGTGGTTGCCTTGCGGATGTGTGATATACTATATTCCTCAAGACGTAATAAGGTCACACCCACCTCCGTAATTATTTACGAATTATGAAATAAATTCATTGATATTATATAGACAAAAATTATTTTTGTATAATCTATTGTGTACAAAACATGCAAATGTACATCAAGAGAATGAGTGAAAAAAAAATAATAGCACATCTTACTTCATATATTCAAAAATTGCAGTGAATACCACAACATGGCACTGATTCCCGTTTATTCGACTGATTAGTCTGTCTGTAACAGTCTCTTACTAGATTTTCAGTTACTAGTATTTCACTGACAAATACTATTATTCGGGTTTGGAGTGAAGATTCTTGATTTCTTACCGGTGTGGCTATGGCTTCTAATGGAGCTTTTCAATTAATTGTGTTACAGTTTAGAAAATGTCTAGCCTCTACATGTGTTTGAATTTTGACATGCGTGTAAGTAATATCACAAAAAAAAAAAAAAAGCAGCCATAGTTAAGTTATTATGAGTATTCACACATTTTGTGATATAATTGGGTAAGCTATCCCCAAGTGGTGGACACTAAATGGGGAAAGGTTTAAGTAATAAAGTGTTAAATCAATTTTTGTCAAGAATTTATGGATACAGTACATTTTGTGTTTCTGGTATTCGAAATGAATACCGCTGTGCGAAAGTGCTTTACAAAATGGTGAACAACATTAAACACTAACTTAACTTCTCTGAATGTCTTAACATTAAACTTCTGGCCATAAAAAGCATTCCTTCTTTAAAGCGCCGGCTGAAAATGACATATTTCCTCTTCTGAAACTTTTCGGCTGAATCCCTTCACCTGAAAAAGCATGTACGCAATTCTGTTTCTTAGCTAGGACTTCATTTTCTTGTTTTCATCAACTGTGGATGAACTGCACATACTGTCGGATCCTTGTATCCTGGTTCGCTTCACGACTAGATGGTGGTCTTCTTAAATAACTGAGGCTTGCTTCCGCAGGTTTTGCTTCAGGCTCGTGTCGGATTATCTTTGCAGCTGCTAACAGGTTTACTTACTGGTGAAACTCTCTGGCCAGTTTCTCGACGAGTAATATTGGGTGGCATCCTTGGACACCGTGCTTGTAAGTGTCCATACTTGCTTCACGTCCTACATGCTCGAAGCCTACTTTGGAGGAAAACAGGTGTCACTACCTCTATTCTGTTCACAAGTTCTCTCATGGCCGACTCCAGCCTCCTCAGAATGTTCTCTGGTTCATCTTCATGTCTATCTCTCGCGACTTGCGTTCCCAAGTGTGGCAGAACTCACTAGCACAGACTCTAGCTGCGATTTCTGCCATTGTGGCCTCCAACTTCTTCCAGACGTTCAATGCGCGATCTGTATCGTCATCATAACGTACTGTATATGCCCGCACCGCATGCAGAAGCGTCGTCTAATGTTCCTCTGATTCCATCTCCAATGCTTGGGCCAGGGCATCTTGCATGTTGTGTGGTGCCACGAGGCATGCCGCACAGATAGAATCCGCATCGGCAATGGCACCCATGAAGAAGTGCGTCAACGGGTTCGGGGAACCCTTCCAGGGAAATTTACAATAGTAGCACTATGCCCTGCCATAATTCTGGCAGCGTCTCCCCTTGTCGCTGGATGGGGCTTCGCAGTAGGGCATGGTGGGTGTGTCGCAAGTATCAGTCGCAGAAACGCAGCTCCAGTGCCGACACCAGTGTTGAGTATATACTGCCGTCTTTCTGACAGTGTATACAGTATCTTCATGTGGGCCCCCTCAGTACCTACATTAGGTAGTTAGTTCGCTTTTTGGCCAGTTGTCCAGGCTGGCGACTATTTTAAACTTGTGCCAGTAATCCCACCAAGGGTTCTGACCATCAAAGGGGCTATATCAGGGGTGCTCAGACTTGTACCATCAGCGATCGACCGCAAAAAAGGTGGGGGGCAAGCGATCGACAAAAAAAGTAAGGGAGTAGAACTGAGCTCTAACATGACAGATGGTAAGCCTGTCGCTGTTACAACCTATGAATGTTTTTTTTTTGTTAAGCCCCGGCCACACTCTCGTGTTACTATGCCGAGTACACTTTAATCAGGTTATGTTTACATTTTGTAAATCGTCGCCGCCATTTTTCGAAGAGAGCGCGACCTAGCGAGAATATTCATTAACGATTAGCGCGAAGGTGTACTCTCATAACGATTATCGCTCCAGGTGACGTATAAAATTTTTGTTTGATTTTACCAAACTTGCCAAAACGGAATAAATCTCACAAGGCGGTTTCTTTATCCAGAAAGCCATTCTTTACAAACAATGGGAGCAAACAATACTAAGCCGCGCCGACAACTCCGGCGGTGCGCAGCGTTCTTTTCGGCGTGACTTTACATTTTATTATCATGTATCGCAGTGTCGCCGTACGAGTGACCGACGGAAGGCGCTTATTTTTAAATTCTTGAGGGAATGTGAACATATGTCCGCGATCACCTTTTAGAGCTCTCGCTATCGACCGGTCGATCGTGATCGACCGTTTGAGAATCATTGGGCTAGATAATCTGCGACCCCTTTCCCCACGCTTAGCTGAGTGACACCAACGCCGCAGAACTGCTGGCCACGGTCCAAAATTGTTGCACCAGGTACAGTTTGTCACCCCCCCCCCCCC
>NQII01003875.1:26715-100169 GCA_002778355.1 Clitarchus hookeri | reverse complement strand
CCCCAGGAAACGTTTCTCACTTGGAGGGTCATCACTGTCCTTATACTAACAAACATCCAATTAATTTTCACATATTAATTATATATATTACCGAGTGGGTAGCGCAATTGTAAACAACTCGACTCGCATTCAGGAGGACCACATTTCGATCCCTGCTCCGTTCATCCTTATTTCAGTTTTCCAGAGTTTTCCGGGGTGTTGATAATTAAAAAAAAACATGTAGTTACAACTGATGTGCAGTATTCCTCTCGTCGACTCGGATCATAAGAGATTCGTTTGTCAGTTTCTCACTTTATGGTGTAATAATAAAGACAAGGATTTTATGTATGACCCTGTGCTATGTTAAGGAGCCTGTACCTGGAAGTTTCCTACCCAAAGTAATTATGAAATTTCTTATTAGTTGTTTTTCATTTTGAAATAATATACATTCGAGACCAAAATAGAAACAGGATACTGGCATTCCAACTTGACAAAAATCGTAATTGATTTTCGTGAGCAGAAGCTGCACAAAAGTACTGAAGAATTTCTAAATGGTAACAATATGAGGGAATCTCTGTGGTCAGTTTGGGGGCCTGGCCAGACTGCAATCTCAACACCAACGCAGAGACAGCAGCGTCTGGAGTTTGCCGTGACAGGAAGGCATGGAGTGATGGAGAGACTCACAGCATTACTCCTATCAACATGGAGTGGACAATCATATGGTGTATCTTCTGATCACCTCTGGTAGTGATTCGTATGAATGATTTTTATGATTCTGATGGCACAGAAGTATATCAGTGACATCCTGCGTCTTCATATGTTACCACTTATGAAACGTTAGTCTGTTAAAAGTCTGTCTACAAGACAAATCTCGCCATTCACGCAGGGCAGAGTGTCTATGGATTTTCTACGCCATGCAGAAATATTCTTGGGGCTAGTAAGGTCCCCCGATCTATCTCCGAGAGATCATGTGCAGGGGCAACTCTGACATAAACTCCAATTCGGTGCCGATCTGCAGATTATCAGGAGCTTGTTACAACAATTGTTGGCCAAACTGCCTCAAAAAAAAAATAGGATACATATGCTGTACGAGACCCTTTCGAACCATATTGACGCATGTATGCAGGCCCGAGCAAGTTCTACGTCCTACTGGCATGAACCCAACAGTATTCCCGTACTGCCAACTCTTGTTCCCGAGTGATTCGATATTTAAAGCATTGCAATAAATTCAAATGGTCTTTTCTTCATGTGCAGTTTATATTTTCACCACTCCATCCAGATTCAGAGCTCTTCAGGTTATATCAAAAAGCTTCTCGTTCAATCTCAAACGTGACTCAAGAGTTGAAATATCTCAAACCTGGCGTGTCACCATATGAATTTTCCAACTTTCCCAGTCTCGTTATCCATTGCAGTGCCACGTGCGACAATATTGCATCATGATCTGTATGTTTGAAAAAGTATGTGTGTTTACATGTTTTTTTCATAAGAAAACTGACCAAACACATACAGGAAATTGGACTGCACATTTTACAACGGTAAATACACGCCCACAAATGCGAGGTTTGGTCACTATGAGGCGTCAAATTATTACAGCGCTTCGGACATACGATGTAACTCACGTGCGTTAGCTTTAACAGTCATGCTAATTGGCATGCGCCCGGTCAAGTTGGTAATGACGGAGGGAAAGTAGTTCCATGTCTTAACCTGTACTGAAATGATTTATCTTGTTGTTTATTTTTTGGTGCGTATAATTAAAAGAATATGCAAATTTGTGAAATATTTCTTTTCCAAAAAAGGACCATGGCCCTGTTAAGTTCACATGTGGTGGGAGAATACACAATGTGCATGAAAGTAGATCTCAAGCAGGGCTTCCAAAAGTGCAGGTGATACAAGACGCTATGGTCCTCGGAGGCGAGAGCTCTGTCCGACACTGGCCGCCGCTGGCAGAGCAGGCTGTCTCGACGTGATGCAACGCAGCTCCACGGACGGGCCAGAAGGGTCACGGGAACCGAACCCGCTGCCAACGTGTGCTAATGAGAGGTGCGCGCGCTTGGCAAATGAGTAGGGACTCGCTCCCCGCCGCGATCTGAGCGCCTAATATCTTATCGGGATGAAAACCTCGCGCGTTCTCTCCGCCCGTGGCGCAACAGTGGCTTAAGGCACCCGCCTACCCTGAGACGTCTTCCGCGTTTGAGGCCGAGAAGCGCGGGAGCCACAAGGGCAACACTGCCTCGCGCATCAAGTGTGCCATCGCCGCCACGCGTAGTACTCTGAATGCAGTGACATGCTGCATGTAAATACCAGATTACATCGATGACCATATCATTTTATTGATTGGAAATCTATTACGTTTCAGTTCGGGATGCTCCAGTACCTACGTATGTACATGACCCGTTAATTTCATGAAAGAGTCCTTTGAAAAATCAATTTAGTTTTTTTTTTTGTTTTTGCTATGTTGGAGTGTTCCGAAATGATGTTCCTAATGCGCGTAAAATCTTGAAAGTAATCTAAAAGTAAGGTCTGAAGATATGAGTTCTTTCCATAGATCAGCAAACTGAGTGCACGTTTAAGAGTTTCGTTAAAAAAAAAAAATTAGTTTTATAATAATAACTGATATTAATGTGCATTGAATCAATTATTTGAAATATTCATAATTTTTTTTTTATTTGCGTTAGGATATCTGGGGGACAAATCCCAATTTCAATTCCTTATCGCTTGTCCTTTCCTTTTCTTACAATAATCTTTCATCTTTTTACGGTGTTTCTTTTACCTTTTTTCGGACCATTTTGAGCCTGTCTTTGTTTTAAGGTTTTATTTTATAATATTTACATTTTTAATATTTTAAATGATATTGTACTTAATTTTTGCGAAATATATTTAATGATTTTGAAAAAAATTAAAAACTAAATACTAGAACAATATTTTCGGTGTTACAGAATATATATTTTCTTTATTCGTAAGCAAAGTAAACAGGTTTTTTTTTCTTATATTAGTCTGGTCGACTATTTTTGATGAATTATGAATATAGTTGGCGTAGTGCTCCAATCGAAGCCACCCTACTTTTACCTAAAGGGATACCGAAAAATAAACGTTAAGTAATATGTATAATAAAGAAATTCAACTGCTACGAGTTTAAAATTAAATGGTTAGCGGTGGGAATTTTAAAGTTACATTAATAATTTAATTTATTGCATTTTTTTGGGCCACCTGAAATCTAGAGGCCATCTAACTGGGTGGGCCAATACATGTAACTTACAACTTAACTACAGTGTATAGTTTAACAAATTATACAGAAATACATAAGCTGTGCTATTACATACGCAAAGTTCCAAACAACTTATAATTTTATTACTTTTTATACGCTAAGATTATACAGGATTTCAATCTAGTATAAGCTATTTACGGCAAGGTGAAAAATTTACAATCACACTTATATAGGTACTCTACATTATACGCATTGGAACCTAGGATCCTAGTTAAGTTGGCATAGAATTAATAACAAGAAGTTACTGATATAACTAATGAGTCTACTTTCCTCAACATGGGTGCAAGTAGTTTTTAAATAATTTCTTTAAAGCTGAGTTAGTAAGTAGGTCTTGTCGTCTCGTTGAAAGCAATATAATTTGAGATGAAACCAGAAACATATGCAACAGTAGTGAGACAATTACAAATACGCAAGTGCCTTACCCAGGATTCGAACCCAGAAAACCTGGTTCCATAAGCTAGTGTGAACTCAACTGAATTACGGAGGTTGAATTCGAGCATCAACTTCGAATTTATTCAGGTTAATGTTTTGAATGATACTGTTTTTTAAACTTAAATATTTACAGGACCGTCATTTTTAAAACAAGTGACTGAGCCTCTTAAAACGTGTAAGTTTAGAAGGCCTACCGTAGCGCTCCTTGTGTGATGAATTTGGTGAAAATCGGTTGATTCTTCTCAAATATATGGCATAAAACCTCCAAATTTTTTATAAGACGATCTTCATAAATAAAAGACAAAAATGTTACGTATTAGCACATAAGATGATTATATACTGCCAGTATATAAAGTAAAGCAAAAATATAATACAAAGTTTTGTACATATAGCACACTATGCTAAAATTGTTTTATAGCCACCTTTCTGAAAATAAGTGTCAGACATACCTGAAACATATCATGTATCATCATCTGCCACAGTACTACTTGTTTGCCAAATTTGGTAGGAATTAGGCCATTCTTTACTGATATATGACATACAAACTTTTCATTTATGTGGCGCTATCTTACAAAAGGCTGAAAATAGTGGCTTTGTTATGGTATATATCATGCTTGTAATATAAACTTTCAGCATAGAAAATTTGGGGGAAATTGGTTAATTGGTATATTAGATATACCAAATAAACATAAAACATTTATATGGCTGTCATTTTGAAAATAAGTACCTAATAAAGTTCAATTTATTACGTTCACCTGACCCGTCATAGTTTTACTTACATGCCAAATTGGGTAAGAATTACTTCAATAGTTTTCGAAATACTATGTTTAAATTTTTTTTTATTTGGTGCTACCTAGCAAAATGGCAGAAGAAAAATAATATCTATCGCGAAATTTTATGTTTACATGATGCTCTGCCAGAATACAAAATTTTGTTAAAATAGGTTGAATGGTTCCCGAGATATGACATTTCATTCTAAATATTACAATGGCCGCAATTTTGAAAGCTAGTGGCTGGCGTAGTCGAAAACTATAAAAAACACTTGTCCTTACTGGCTGCTTTATTTTCAGTATAACACGATATATAAGTACCGAGTTAGATTAAATTTGGTTGACTCGTTCAAAAATTAAAAAAAAAAAAAGGAGGAGGGCACACACGCGTAGACACACACAGGTGCACACAGTCGCACAGACATACAGCACACACACAAACACACACACAGAAAACACACAAACACACACATACTCACATGCATGCACACAGGCAGGAAAGTGGTCTCATTAGCCTTTTTTTTAATTCGGAAAGTAGTTTGAAACAGTTTATAACACTTATCGTTGCATTGCTAATGTAGTGTTTTAAATTTGTTGCTGCCAGGGTTAGTATTCCTCGTTTCATGGACATTATAATATGAATTTATAAAAAGTTCACGATAAACTAAGCACTTTCGTTTCCCCTGCTTATTATCTACTTGTATGCACATTGTGTATTCTTCCCCAATATGTAAAATTAACATTGTTATGTTGCATGATTACTTTTTCCATGTATCGGTCAAGTAAAACTGTTAAATAATATGAAAAATAAATATTTTACAAATTTGATAGTTCTTACACTTGCACAAATTAAAAAAATTGCAGAAAGCAAAATAAATAATATCAGTATTCTGCTGTTTTAAAATACGTCACAGTTCTTAGAGAATTTTGAAAACTTTTTTTTTCTTTATTTTTTAAGTCAATTACAAATATTGCGAGTAATATTTTTGAATGTGTTGCTACGTTTATTATTTTTATTAATGCGGTAAATAAAACCTTTATTTTCCTTTTGAGCTATCAAAGATTTTTTTAATTAGTAATTTAATTCTATCTGTCAGACATCTATTTATGTCACTACTTGTATTGTGGTAAATGTTTAATATATTTTAAGATATTTTTTTATCTGACTAATTAAGTTATTTAACTATTTCAGAATATTTAATCGTTGTTTTTCACTATTTTATTCTTTGAATATTTTTCCCGTTACCTTGATTGCAATTCAGTTTAGTGTCTGTGCTTTAAACGTTACGTTAATCCTATTAGAACCGTGTTCCAAGCGAGATTGTTTCTCTAATAACAGGATGTGCAATGCTGTGTTACGAATTCTTCCAGTCGCCATCTGAAGCTACCCCTTCCACTCCCTTCCCTGCAGCTGCAGTTCTTGCAAATTTTCTCGGCATATCCCTGCCACTTGGCGCGTGATTTCTCATAAAACATTGTCTCTGTTCGCGTGATATTTGCCGCCCACGCTGTGCACTTCAGTACAATTCGCCTTTTGTGGACATCCAACGACATCTATCGGCGACTGTGTAACCTTCTGGTTGTCTTTTGTTTCGTACTTCTGCGTCTATCGCGTAGCATTTTTTGAATACTTTCGTCCTTGGCGTGCTGCCATCATGACGCGCGAGTGTTGTGCGGTGTCCGTGATGACGTTATTCGGCACTTAAATGCCGTTAGTGTTTAATTCTCACTACCCATCACGGAGAATGTAGTCGCCAGGACGTAATTTTGTTGTTGTGTAAATTAATGTTTGTTTTTTTTTTTGGCTGTTCAAGAAATAGTTATGTATTTTTATATTTTCTGTTTTCCCTCTCTGGTGAGTACAGTTTCAATTTTGTAGTTCGTTTCTTCTCGTGCACCAGTCATCTTTCACTCACTAATTAATTTCGNTTTTTTTTTTTTTGGCTGTTCAAGAAATAGTTATGTATTTTTATATTTTCTGTTTTTTCTCTCTGGTGAGTACAGTTTCAATTTTGTAGTTCGTTTCTTCTCGTGCACCAGTCATCTTTCACTCACTAATTAATTTCGTTTAAAATTATTTTTTTTTGTGAGGCTGCGCGTTCTGCACGTTGCTGATAATCTTTTCTGCACATTTCTGCATGTGTCAGCTTAACCTCTTCTGCATGTTATGCGCTGGAGCTCTCCATTTTCCGGAACAAGAAGTTTCTTTATGCATTACTGCCCCTTCCCTTCTGGGGTGGCTAATAGTCAAGATTCTTTTTTAAATCCTATCTTGCCCGTTCCTGTGGACTCAATACGATGCCTGCAATCAGCGAAGTCACAACGGACATTTTGATAACTATTTACTAAATGTCAGTATTTATTTATTTATATTAAAAGGAATTTTTCGTGTGAATTTGGAAACCATGATTTAAACTGTGATTCGTGAGGATTATATGAAACTTAAAAACGTAACTTTGTGATGTAACTTGAAGAGATAACTTTCTTGGTTTAATGCTATTTTTTTAGATATTAAGGATGCATTCCAGGAGTCTTTAACTTTTTAATTTAAAACATATTAAGTTTTCATACTTAAATTATATAATTTTATTTGTTGACATTATTTAATTTTAATTCAGTTTGCCAATTTTAAGTATATTTGTGTCAGATCAATCATTGCAATTATGTAATTATTTTGTTGTCTTCGCAACTTTTCTCTCCTATTATTATGGGAGTATATACTGGTTTCTATTTTAAATTAACTTAAGTAATTAATAAATATAAAAGAAAAGAGAAACACACAACCACAAATACCGTGTTTTTATTTTTCATTACTTAATTAGTTTCCCTCTGGGCTTATATATTTTATTGATTAAACAATTAGGTATTGTATAAAATATTTCTCTCTCTTTCTTTTGTGCCATGTACGATCACCCAACATGATTATTTGTTTGTATAATGCTTCCATTGCTGTTTGTTGTTCTTGTTGCGGAGTCCTTTGGTAATTTTCGTTATTATTATTTGCGCCACGTTTTGTTGTTTTGTTTCTGGCTTTCTTCGTTTGTTGTTGGTACCAAGGACTGACTGTTTTTTTCTTGTGTTGAAGCGGATATTTTATTGGTTTACGATCGTTCATGTGCACAGTATTCACAAATGTTTACGTAACACCATTAACTGTACCTACGCTGAGACATGGAACTACTTTCCCCCCGTCGTTGCCAACGTAGTCAGTTAACAATGAATAGTGTATATATATATAAATAATACATTTACATTTTAAAAATTTTGACAGTTACACTTGGATAACGCATGTAAGTAAGTGATAAGGCTAATATCAGTATTAACACACCTGGTCTGGTGTTTTAAACTGGAGCAACAGCCAATGAACAACTAACTGAAGTCCAAGTACACAAAGTATAGTGCAGTCTAGCTTGATCCCAACTGAATCCGCAAAATTTCTGGGTCCCTATGTATGAGATTAAGGGATACTAGCGTAGTCGTTCGCTGGCTGCCTGCAGAATGGATGAGATGAGACAAAGTGCAGATGGAGAAGTAAAGAAATGCAGTTAAGTTGTTTATTTGTTTCTCCTTTCAATTGCCTCTCTTTCCGCTACATGTAAAATCAACATTTCATTTCGCCAAATCACAAATATACACGCAATTATACATACGTAAGTCCTGCCACAATGAACCTTGCAGAGTGGCTACTGTTTAAATAAAATGGCGAAAACAAAATTAAACGTTCAGCTTTAATACAACAATAAAAAATGTAGTCACCAGATACTTCCCAATAGTATGACGAGAAATCAGATGAAGAGAAGTTTAAGAAAACATTTCTACAAACCAGTTAAATTTGACTATTTATGAACACTAGTGTGTATAACTCTACGGTGGTGTCTGGAATGTGCGTCTTTTTTGACAGAATTTCATCAATGTAAATGTAATTTCTACCTATTTACATTGATGGCTTTTTGACATCAAAGTTAATGTAATTTCTACCGTTTTACATTAATGGTTTTTTTACATCAATGTAAATGTGATTTCTACCTTTTTACATTGATGGCTTTTTTACATAAATGTAAATGTAATTTCTAACTATTTACATTGATGGCTTTTGCTCCGTCACTGGTCCAGAAAACAGGCATACGTATATGAAATACGGAAACGAGTCCGCGGACCAGCTGTGCATTAAAAAACTTCACAGTCAAAATAATTGATTTATTTTATGTGCCACCAAAACTGTCTTAATAAAGTGACTTCGACCAAGGTTGTTTCATTCTTTAGATAAATCGTTATTTTGAACTGTTGCTACAACGTGAAGCAGTTTTAGTACCAACTGGGTGTTTTCAAATTAAGATAAATTATTGATTAAAGTTAAATAAGATGATTTACAAAAAAAATGAAATAAAAATCATTCACGTCACTGTTCGAGAACACACGGTTTTGAGAGTTAGGAAGGCAAATGGTGAGGCAATTATGGCAACATCATCTTCTTCTATTATATAACTAATAATTCCTTGTTCTTTTTAAAATATCCATATATTGTTGGCCGGAAGAGAAAGTGATGTGGATTAACCAATTTCCGTCCCTTGTTCCAAGGACAAATTGCATATCTACCGCTATGCCATTACGTTATGGCAATGTTCTAATTTTCTCCTTACTCGACCTTTTTTAGTAGAACTAAACAACAACAGGATTTCATTACTTTCCAGCTTCTCTCTTGTCAGTGCCGACAAAAGCAAAGAGATAAAAAGTGGTTAGGAGAATTGAAGCATCTTTTCCGCCCCCCACCCCTAATCTTAAACATTCTTTCAGTAAATATACTTGTCTTCAATGATTAATGCGCCATTTCCTTTTCAAGTCATAATCATTCAACTGTCAGACATCGTTTCAATTGCAAATTTGTCTTCGCCAAAGTCTCATTTTCCTTTTTCATTGTCAGGTCATAGTTTTGTTTATTTGCCATTGTTATTGCCTTGTCATTATTTTTTTTATATTCCTCTGTATACTTCCTATGGAGTAAAATCCCCCCTTCCCTTTTCCAAAATCAAAAACCGACTTTATTGAAATTATTTTTAACGCCGTCGTTTGAGACATGCGGAAGAAATGAAAATTAGTCTGTTTCACCTGAAGGATATTGGCGTAACGCTCATGTGGTAAGACGATGGTTCACGCCCACTCTCCGGTATGAGAGGGTTTATGAACTTTGGATCGGTATTCGAAAGGTTAACACCTGGTTTTGTGCGTGGTCGGTAGACGTACAACTCTGGCATACAAGAAGTTGGGTTTCCCACCACAACCAGAAATAACTTCTTTTTTTTTTTTGTTTAATTAAACATTTGACAGATGATTGGTCATAACATACTTCATTTTTGTCAGTAAGATATGGCGTTTTCTTCCCTGTAGTTTCCTGCGTTTTATAGTAACTATGTTTCTCGGCCGTTTCCACTTTCTCGTATATTTAAACCAGTGGCGGGGAAAACTTAAGCAGATTTATTACGCTGCTACTTATGCTCCGTAAAGCCAAATATTTCAATACATACGTCATTTTAAAAAGATTGTATGGCGGAAATTTGAAATATTTAACAAGTAATGTATCACTGGTGTTAAAAATTAGTAATTTATTATATATCAATTACATTTTATATAAATAACAAATACACATAAAATATTACAATATGTATGCAATACGTCAGCATTGTGGGTGTAACATCCATATAAGGGTTCACTCTACATAAGCATTTTAATTAAGCCAATCTAGGTGTACTCCTTCTGCAGCATGTCATACACAAACGAATAAATTCTGTTACAGCTGTTAAAGTGTACAACAATTAATTGTCTATATTTGCAACTTACAGTATTTTATATTTTATTGTTAGGGTAATTTATATAGTTCCTATAAAAACCCAAACGTGAGAAAAATGTTAAATATTAAATTAATGAAACCATTAAAAATTTACATTTAATTATGTGTCAAATTTCAAAACTGTGCCTTAATAAAATATTTTCTACGCCTGCATATAGCTTTTAATGTTTAAATAACACAAAAAAATTATTAAGAACTCATGACATAGCTCTTTAATAAATTCATGTCAAATTTAACGATAAACCTCAAACAATTAAACTAAAATAAACTCTTATCATAAGCGAGCCATCTGTCTCATTCTAAAAATTTGCTACGTCGCATTTTCATGGCAAGAAATATAATAAATATTTTAGCATTATAAAAATGGTTTCATTCGANTGTAAATAACACAAAAAAATTTATTAAGAACTCATGACATGGCTCTTTAATAAATTCATGTCAAATTTAACGATAAACCTCAAACAATTAAACTTAAATAAACTCTTATCATAAGCGAGCTATCTGTCTCATTCGAAAAATTTGCTACGTCGCATTTTCATGGCAAGAAATATAATAAATATTTTAGCATTATAAAAATGGTTTCATTCGATTTTTCAACTTGTTTGAAACAATATTTTCATAAATAATCTTTGTAAGTGCAGTAAATAACTTGACAAAATTTGTTTCCCAATGGTTTTGGTATTTTTATTGAATTCGAACAAGGGCAACTACATAACAGTTTTTACTAATTTTTTGAGCAAACATTTTAGTACAGTGGTGTGATTCTCTCGAGCTATTTATTAAAACATAAATTTTTCCTTGATACTGCATATCAAGGTATTTTGTAACCGTTATTCGTGCCTTCCAGCGCTGTTTGTAAACGTAAACATTAAAAATACAATCGTGTTTGGCACCGAAATTTTGTCAACATGCTTCTTAAAAATGAAATACGCTACGAATTTAACAACAAAATATGTAAATCGTCTGTTCTCAAAATAAATTTTTAGATAGAGTCTTATTTAATAAAATTAATTATGTAATTTAACGTTTTGTTATGTCCAATTTAAGACCGAATGTACGAAGAACCAAGTTTATTTATCACAAAGCACTAACCAAATTAATTAAATTAAAAGGTTTCAAAAAATGTCATTAATTTTTATGAAAATTCCAACTATCGCATTTGTTTAGATCCAAAACGAAGAATATTACACTGGCACTATCTGGCGGGGAAAATTTTAGTTGCCAATCTATTAGATAGTACACTCTAAATTTGAATCAGTGTAATACCACTGATTCGAAGTGGAAGTCAACTACTCGAATAAGTGAAAATGGTGCCACTTATAATCAGTGGATAATAGCACTTAATATGTAAGTGAAGGAAAATGGTCATTTTTTCACTAATCCATCTGTTAATTGACAAAAGTGACTGTTGAATAAGTCAGGTGCTCTTGATTGGTTAAAACAATAGAATTATCACCTATGCCGATTCATAGCATATATATAGGCTTTTCACGGTAAAGTGTGCACTTTTGAAAGCAAAATTAAAAAATTCACTTCTCGTAACCACATATGCTACCGTACACACTGGCTTACAGGCTTCTGGTAAAACTGACGGCAAATTAAGAAAAGCAGTACCAAGTTTTGACGTTACGTGTCTAATGTTAAAGTTTATGTCAATAGACGTTAGGGTTATTTCTGCTTTATACACGTCAGAATACAAAATNTTACGTGTCTAATGTTAAAGTTTATGTCAATAGACGTTAGGGTTATTTCTGCTTTATACACGTCAGAATACAAAATGGTACATTAGTAATACATTTACGGCGCTCCAGTTTCACGTTTTCACTAGACTGACACACGAGTAAAGGTAATAGCGCATGGCAATGTAAATTTCACATACGGTGGAGGGATACAGAACGAGGAAGGAAGTTGATCTTAAGCAGGGCTTTCAAAACTGCTCAGTTCACGGTGAGCAGCCTACAATACTGAGGGGGCCACGATGATGTAGTGGCCAGACTGCTGGCCTCCAAACAAGGTGGACAGGGTTCGATTTCTGGTGGGGTCACTCCCCCGGGGAGTGGGAATCGTGCCGGAGGATGCCGCTGGTCGGTGGGCTTTCTCTGGGATCTCCCTTTTCGTCCCGCCCTTGCATTCCGGCACTGCTCCGCGCTCACCTCGCTTCGCCCTCGTTGGTGTTTCAAGACCTATCTGTTGAGAGCCGTCAAAATATCTCCGGTGTAACATTGAGCTTCCTAACCTATGTTAAATAAACCTCAGTTAGACGTGCGTCAGAGGCGCTCAGCAGGCGCCGTCACAGAGAGCACGGGCGGTCGCAGTGGAAATCGGGTGCGCGGCATCTCTGCGTGGCCGGAGATGAGAGATGCCGGCCTGGGGCGGACACAATGGCTCTCATTACCGGTAGCGCTCGCCAGTAGCCGAGGCGGCACACCTCTCTTTTCCCATCTGCCGATATCTGATGGCGTTCGTTAGCTGCGGTCGGAGCAGGGGAGAGGGGGACATGGCGGCAGATGATTACAAAGGTCACTGCACGCCCCTAAAGCTCGTTTCACGATGAAAACTCGGGGTACGTATCTGTATGAAAGTAGTTATCGTCCATTCATAGTTACTTCCAACTCTTTTGAAACCCTGATAAAGTTCTACTTTCAGGATATTCCTCCGCCTCGGGCCGGCAAGACTTAACTAAGTCTAGAAAATTACANCCGCCTCGGGCCGGCAAGACTTAACTAAGTCTAGAAAATTACACCAAAGAAATAGCGCACCGTATTCTTATGCGCAGTCACTTAAATAATAATTTGCATGAGAACTATTACTTACCAGGCATTACCATTACACATATTTTCTCCCTGTTCATTTCCATGTAAACTATAGATTAAACATTGTTATTTATGTATTATAAATAAGTAAATGTAAAATTTAACTGAGAATTTAAATCATTTATTTGAAATTATGTGCAAAATGATTGTGATGCATGTCAGATTTAGGAAACAGCCAAACACGTATTTTCTTTCTTAANATGATTGTGATGCATGTCAGATTTAGGAAACAGCCAAACACGTATTTTCTTTCTTAAATATGTTATGTACCATAATCGTTTACCTAATAATTCTTTTTACGTAAAAGTATCGTATTTTTGGTTAACTTGAACAAATGCTTATATATAGCATATCAATTATGATATTTATTTTATATTTAATATGAACTAAACTGGGAGAATATATATGTGTTTGTAATGCCTAGTTAGAAATAGTTCTTATGNCTCGGGCCGGCAAGACTTAACTAAGTCTAGAAAATTACACCAAAGAAATAGCGCACCGTATTCTTATGCGCAGTCAGTTAAATAATAATTTGCATGAGAACTATTACTTACCAGGCATTACCATTACACATTTTTTCTCCCTGTTCATTTCCATGTAAACTATAGATTGAACATTGTTATTTATGTATTATAAATAAGTAAATGTAAAATTTAACTGAGAATTTAAATCATTTATTTGAAATTANTATTTATGTATTATAAATAAGTAAATGTAAAATTTAACTGAGAATTTAAATCATTTATTTGAAATTATGTGCAAAAGGATTGTGATGCATGTCAGATTTAGGAAACAGCCAAACACGTATTTTCTTTCTTAAATATGTTATGTACCATAATCGTTTACCTAATAATTCTGTTTACGTAAAAGTATCGTATTTTTGGTTAACTTGAACAAATGCTTATATATAGCATATCAATTATAATATTGATTTTATATTTAATATGAACTAAACTGGGAGAATATATATGTGTTTGTAATGCCTAGTTAGAAATAGTTCTTATGNTATTTTATATTTAATATGAACTAAACTGGGAGAATATATATGTGTTTGTAATGCCTAGTTAGAAATAGTTCTTATGTAGAATATTATTAAATTTACTGCGCACGAATACGGTGGGCTGCCATTTGGTGTAATTTTCTGGACATATTTAATCTTTTTTTGTACGAGGCGGAGGAATATCCTGAAAGTAGAACCTGAACAGGGTTTTGGAAAAGTTTAAGTAACCGTGAGTGGACTATATATTTTATAATGTCATGTGCCATATAGAATACCTAATTTAATTTTGATGCGTAGACGTTTGTGATGCACAGCACTTACATCGTGAACTAAGTTTAACTCCCTGTAGGGCGTGTACCAAGTGTGTTCTCCACTGAGACCGTGTTATAATTGACAGCTACATACATTAGTAATTAGGGGAGACCGAGGAGAGTTGTGACAAAGCCGATTACTCAGCATTTATGGTAGTTAGCGAGCTGGCAACGTCGCACGTCTCATTCATTGTCGAACCCCCGCTTGACACAGTGCGCGCCGGTGACCTGTGCGGGACGGTATTCTGTTTACGACGTCAGCTCGGAAGAATATGCCAACAGTAAGTTTGTAACCAATATTTGCAATAGCATAATGAACTATGCATAATCCTATTAACGTTACGTTATAAACACCTTTCAAGCATTGACTATTTAGCTGTTAAAATGTGGCATTGCTTATCTCAATTCAATTCGTGTTTAGAGCTTAGAAGGATGAGTTGGCTAAAGCGTGGGTTTTGCGCACATAGGCGAGTTGTGACATTGACAGTGTTGAGAGGAGCCATATGAGTGTTGATCAAACAAAACCAACTAAACGTATTGTTTGGTGTGGCTTTACATACAAAGGGCTTATTTTATTGTTTTAGGATGCCTAACCAATACGTGCCGAAGACGAACAGGAGCTTGGCCAATATAGACATTTACGAACTAGCCTATGAAGAGGCGACTTAACGAGGGCAAAGTCTTCGAACTGCTGCTAGTTCGTATAATCTAAACTACATGTCACTGTCTCGATTTATAAAAAAGAAAACATCTGTTGAACAAAATCCAGCACTGAAACCTTTATCTGTCTGGTACCTAAGTCAGACAATGTTTACCGACGAGGAAGAAAATACTTTATGCGAATATTTGTTGACTTGCGCTGCTTCCAATTATGGAATGACAACAAAAGAAACAAGACGCTTGGCCTTCTGGTTAGCAAAGGAGCATAACAAAAATATTCCAAAGTCGTGGTATTATAATGAAATGGTGGGTGAAGTATGGCTTAAATTATTTATGAAACGTCATCCAATCTTGTACTTAAGGTTACGTCAGGCAACAAGCATAGCTCGCGCTACTAGCTTTAATAAAACCAATGCGAGTGCATTTTTTGAAAATTATACAGGCAAATTAAGCAAGTATTCACTTAATGCTAAATATATATGGAGCATCGACGAGACCGGGATATGGTCCATACCGTATAAGAAGGCCACTTTCTGACAGTCAGTGAGTGGCAACTTGACGTATACGAAACAAACAAAGCGCCATTTACAAAATCCTGTATCAGCTGATGCACGAACGAACAAATGTTAAAATTACTTTGGCTATTCTGAGTGCACTGCCGATGCGTATCAGAAAAGCAGAAAATACGCTTATAAGAAAGAGTTCGTAGATTTATTAATACATTTTATTTTACGAGGTCACGAAACAATGGTTGTTAGTGTTAAAAACTAAACTTCGTGATAATGTAGTTATGTTTAGGTGATCAAAATGAAATGTACAATAGAACGATACGACGTGGAAAAGTTTTCTGAACTTGTGCTAACTTCAGAAAGCTTTTTCATGTCTTATCATCCATCTCAAACCTTGCTTTCAACACGTCCATGATATTAATTCCAAAAGCACACAGAACTATTGCATAATATTTTTGAATTATTTTTTCTAATAATTTGACGAAACGACACAAATTTTAAATATATTTCCAGCCCGGAACATAAGAATTATCAACTTTAAAAAATACGCTATCTTTTGACCATAAAGAGAGTTACTCAAAACTTCGTCGTGACGTGCTGCGCGCTATCTATCGGATATTCTGCGCGCTATAACCAGCCAGAAATGAACCTCTCTTCTGCGCGGTATATTACGAATTTACAAACATATGCCAATAGTTATATTTTTCCACGAGCTCTGCATAATTTTTAAAGTAACATATATTTCATATACAACGATTTGGAGTACAAGTAATTTATATCCGGCCGGTAATCGTTCGTCTACGTTAATTGTACGCCATATTGTTCACTAGAAACCCTAGAGGAACTAAGGCATCTGTGCGCACTTATCAAAATTCGTTAACTAACGTTATTCCACGTCACATATTTCCAACCCGAATATATAAGCTATAACGTCCAAAGTGTAATAATAGATACAACAGACCGTCTCGCAAATTTTAACCCAAATTCACTATCTCGGACAAATTAAAAAAGAGTTATCAAATATCTAACATTTAAAATTTTTACTTTTATAACCTACTTATATTTTTAGACAGATGTCAGTCTTAAAATATCTTAAAATTTGTTTAGCATTACAGTACAATGAGAAGTGGATTAGCTGACAACATGTTGATAAAAAATACAGCCCCAACGTGACGGACCAGCTGATGGTGGAAGGATACGTAGTCAGATGTAAACAGTGGAGCTACTTTCGCCGAGCTGTCAAAAAGTGGCCTCCTTATATGGTACAGAATATAACAACGGTTCAAAAAAAGGACAGAATTATTGCGCGACGGGGAGAAAAGGACGTCAGCGCCATGACATCGGCAGAGAGAGGAACTCTTGTGACACTGGCTTATATAACGCTTGGTGTTTTTGTCTTGATCTCATAATATGTGCCAATAATTGTTGTATTAATTTATATGATTATAATGATTTCATAATACTGTTATTGTAGTTTGCAGTGTGTACCAAAGATCGAATAAAAAGATAGAAATTGTGTTCACATGTCATTATACTTATATTACTTATTTTAATCACCAACGATAGCATTACAATTAAAGTTTCTTCCATAAAATCCTTAAATATACGTCTGTCACAACTCGCCTTAGCCTCTGGCACAACTCGCCTTAGCCTCTGTCACAACTTACCTCGGTAGTAGGAGAGTTGTGACACTAGACAGTGTTTGGGTTTTTAATTTGTTTCTCATGAATTGTAACTACTTGTTTTATTTGTAGACTTGATTCCCGTAGTTTAAAAGGCAAAGTACCTTGAGATAATAAAACTCTGATATTGAACTTTAAGTGAGTATGATATGCTAGGAAACGTACAAAATGTCACAACACTCCTCGGTCTCCCCTACTAATTAAGTATGGTTCAACTGGAAATCTTTCGATATTCACTTGTTTACCGCGATAGTGCAATCTGTCGAGCAAAGTTGAAATTTGAAATTCTGCATTTTTCAACAATGCAATGGGCCTCATCACTTTATTCGTGCGTCGGTCAGGTGAAACTGTGAAATAATCAGAAAAGTAAGGATTTAAAAAATGCTAATTCTTACACTTATGTGAATAAAAACTAAGAAGCAAAGGAAAACCTTTCAGTATTCACAAATATATGCTGAAAACTTAATTCAGCATCAAGCCATGAAACAACTTTCCCTCCATCATTACCAACTTTACTAGTAGTAGGCCAGCCAGTGTGCTATTAAAATATATGCAGGTGGGAGCAGTGACCATTTTCAAAGGTTGATTTCAAAATTGCTGGGTTAACTGTGATTAACACAAAAAACTTTATTATTTACGCTTCATTTAAAAAAAAAGGAACTTTGTCAACTTCATCCACTTGTAATGTCCAGCATTTTCTTGGATTGTCGCTTTCTCGATTAGAGAAAATGATTTCATGGAATCATCAGAGAACTTTAAAAAAAATCCTCGCTTTGGTTAAATGTATGATATGTTCACAGAAACATTTAACTTTATACGAAAACATGCTGAAGAAAGGAAAAATTGAAAATGAAAAATCTTGTATTTTAAGTGAAGTTGAGGTGAGTAAGATGTTTGCTACAATATTTTATTTCATATCATATTATGGTTCTCTGTTTAGTTAAAATTTTCGCGTAAAAGTACGTATCCTTCTTAATTTTTGGTTAAAACTCTTTCTACGATCGAAAATCCGAAGTAGGGAAGTTCCTTACTTGCAATGAGGTTACAAGTTGCAACGTTTGACACCACAGCCATGTATAATATATAGAAAATACAGTGGTAAATTGTGCTTATTATCTGAAACACTAAATCACACGAACACAACGTCTCCCATTTACACCAGAATTGCATATTAATATCAAACATAGCAAGAAATTGTTGGGAAATAATTAATAAAATACGTTACGTCTGAATCAACGTAGTACTTCAGACAGTAACATATTGTAAAGCATATCTGTACATCATTGTCATGGGTATTAAAAAAATTTAAAACTTGCGTTCTCAAAAGAGGCACTTACTTATACCATCAGAGTTTTTCTTTAGTAATATAACACACGGTTATTAAATCTAACATATTTTGCATTTAGAGAAAACTTGGTTTATTGTATGACTTCGGAGTTTTTTTTCAGTCACCTTACATTTTCAGATGTGCAGAAAGTATTGCGCGATATTCATTATCTTAGATTTTTGGTAGTTTGGGAAAAGAGAAACTTGGCATTTGGCTGAGGACCTACAACTGAATGAAACAATATATAATTCGTGGCGTGTGTGTACTTAATATCGTTAGGCTATTTGATCTGTAATAGTAGGTCTACGTTATTCTGAAATGTTATAAATGTAGGATTTTTATATGAGACAGGCGCAGTAATAAGTTAACTCATTTCGAGATTTTATACATTATTTCACCTGCCTATAAACGCTTTATAACTACCTTAAAAAATATAATTTATTGTTCTACCTAAGAGTATTTAGAAGATAAAAAACAGCAATTTTTAGTGAGGCAACAAATTCAATCAAAGCTAATTTATTTTATTTTCAGGTGAGAAAAAAAAACAATAGGTAAGGCATTGCTGAGAACATTCTGTTAATACTTCTTTGTTTTGCCTAAGGTCCCCGCATCACTCTGTGCCGATAAGACTGCGCGGTTGCATACTGATCAGGCGTTGATGCTGTCAATCCGCGGCATTACAACCAATGTTGCATTTCAAACTAAGATTTCTGTCAACAAAGATGACACTTAAAATATGCATTTGGTTTAAAAAGTTTATATAACTTCTTTGTAACTTTTTTTAAAGTACCAGTTTCTCGTTTCCTAAAAGAAATTCACAGAAATTGTCTTTATATATTTCCCTCAGAAAATAAGCTACTTCGATGTTTGCGTGTTCAAAGCGGAATGTAGAAAATAGGTACACACACTTATATAAAGCGAACATCTTCTGTTTGAAAAAAACTTTTATCAGATAGAGAAAGAAAGACTTCTTGTTATCAATGTTTTGGATTACGATGAAAAATTTGTTGCAAACCTCTTTTACGGGCCTTGTTATAACATCGACATCGCATGTTGTTCATCCTATTCGCTGTCTACCACCATTTTTAAAAAGTTTGGAAAACTCACTTCGAGGCTAACTTAGAAGAATTTTTAATGAAATAATAAATATATTATAAAACAAAGTTTTTATCCCCGACCGAAGAATCTCTGGAAATGTTTACAACAGTAGCATATAATAAAAATATTCTATTCGTTTCTTTATAGTTAAACTAAATTCGATAATACAGCACACAATCCATCGCAATGGATACACATGCCCTTAAAACGCTTATGGTTTATTTTTTAAATCTGATATTTTGAAACACTGAAGTTTTCATGCACCTCAGTAAATGAAACTCCATAACATATCGAAAAAAATGAGAATTATTGTTTTTTAATTTACATAGGTTTTAACATAATGACTAATACTGTATCTACAGGATTACACTATTATAACTGACTTCTGGTGCACGTGATTTCGAGCTTGAAGCCCATGAACTACGAGTCACGTCGGTTACGATATAAGTGATAATTCTCTCTAAATGAGTGTAACTACTAAGTGATTACGCTCATCAGGAACCCAAAACGTACGATGAGGTAGGAGATGGAATAAAATTTGAGTTGTGTTACAGTCTCAAAATATCTTGAAATGAAACAGGACAAACCTCGGATGTTGGGAAAGTCCAAATACTTTGGTTTTTTTTTTTTTTGTTCACAACCACATGTTTATAGGAAGCACGTGTTCAGTGGGATCAAGCATGTTTTCACAATCTGCTGACCAGTTTACAGTCACCAATATCTAGAGCGTAAACTTACGCTGCACGCTGGCATATTACCAGCCACAATTGGTTGACAGACTTATTTCTGTAAGCGGAGGCCCTACCTCGAACACCTGGTACTCGTAACCGAAACGTGGCGAGACAGTTATTGCACCCAGTTTTGATGTCTTAATTCGTTGAAATATTCGGCCACCGCTGCAGTGAATCATTTGCACAATGACCCAGCCCTGAATACCATTCGTGTCGGATGCCGGCTCACAGCCGGCTGGTTGTAACAGCAACACACGTTTCCCGTTCCCTGCTCCTTTTTGTGCCATCCACTGCGGAGGTAATCTTGTGATGTAGCGCGGTGTAAATCCTCTGTTAGGAACACCGTGTACAAACACAGATAAGTCACGATTCCGGCGTCTCGCCCTCCCTTGTCGCTACTGCCCTGCCATATACATTAAAGCTAGAGCGTCCCTATCCCGTCTTTTTTTTCCCCTTGGGCGTAATCCGACTACCAGAAAACACGGCATGTGGACTCTTTTCCTCCGCGCAGGAAACACAGATTTATCCCTCGAACTGAGAGCGGGAGAAGCCAGTCCCAGGCTAGATGTAACGCGATTAGGCCTTCTTGTGAACTGGAACCGTGAAATCAGGATCTCCTATAAATTTGCCTTCCTTCTATGTTGCGAATGCCTCGCGCCTATTTTTTTTTTACCCCCCTACGTCATTAATCCTCATGGGTAAGGAAGCGTTTTGCATAGTGTTAAATACCCACGGGAAGCTCTTCGTGGGTTAACGCGAAGGATTATATGTTAAACACATGTTGTGTTAAGCAAATTGTACCGGACACTCCGCGGCAATTTTTTATCGCAGCGCCGAGTTTCCTGAAGGACCCTATAAATCACAGCCAATTTCTCTCCTTTATGTTTTATTCGGCGCGGCAGGGGCAAGCCGATCGGACACGCCTGTCCCGATCGGTTATGGCAAGTCAGAGATTAATGGTGAGGGGGGTTCCTTTCACATGAAGCCTGAGGAGGCGATGGTAAAAAAAAAAAAATATTTCCTTCCCCTCGCCAACGGTTCCGCGGAGATCGAGCCATCTGCATCGTCGCCCGGTTAGACAATGGACCGCGCTGCGTCCTGACTCACGGGATATAAGTGGCAATCGCGTTTAACACACACCCTCTCTCCCTCCCTACCCGCCATTCCTTCCGACCTCCCACCCTTTCAACGAGTCCCACGACCTCTTCCCACCCGTAGGCACATGCAAATGTGTGCCGCTCACGTCGTCTGGAATGGAGCCGTGTGGTTGGAAAATCGCGGACTGCACATGGTAAAGGCTGTTCACGGTAAAGTGAGTGAACACTTTTGAAATCAACCCTTGAGTAATATCACTGCCACTATCTGCATATATTTTAACGATAAAACTGACGGCATGCGTCCAGTTAAGTTGGGAACTACGGAGGAAATGCAGTTCCATTTCTAAAAATTTAAAGTGTAAGATAAGCATTTATAAACACTGAAATGATTTATTTTGTTTTCAGTTTTTTTAGCTCATTTGGGTGCCGGAATTGACAAATTTGTAAAACGGTTTTTTTTTTTTTTAAATTATAATTTAACAGTTTCACTTGATTGACGCATGAATGAAGTGACATTGCCAATGGCAATGTTAACTTTACATACGGTGGAAGAATACACAATGTGCACACAAGCAGATCTCAAGCAGGGCTTTTAAAAGTGCCCCGTTTTCCGTGAACAGCCTGCACCTTTACCGCCTTAGTCAAACAGTCTGGCTGTCTTCAAGAAACCACGCCAATCACTGGTAATGCGGTCGTTACCTTATCAACCTTCCTGAAAATGTATATATAGACTATTAGCCAGAAAACCACATAGTTAAAAGTTTCTAACAAATAGACTGCTAATAATTTGCACCAACATTTGCCTTTTGTCTTCACTGTGAATTTCATACTTGGATTGCGTGGTGCACATTAACGCTACAAACCCTAGCCATGCGAACCTAATAAGAAATCATTGTACTACTACCGAGCAAAAATGTCACGTGTGTGAATTCAAACCAGGTGTTTCTTACTCACAGTTAATCAGACAATTTTAATAACTGATTTTTCAGCAATGTACTTACCATTCTACAGTTCCATACTTGTAGGCCATATTTATTAAAAGTGATGGGAAGTTCTGGTTGTTTGATAAAACATTCTTTAGGGTTGTCTGCCTTTTCATTACATGTTTAGTCACAAAGATTTATAAAACGTATCCTTTTGCATGGGTAGAATATTAAAAAATAATAATTTCTTTATGGAAAAATTGTTGACGTGTACTCTAAAGAAACATCAGGCAATTCTTCAAAGTGCTATAATTATTAATGTTTTTTGTTGAGTTTCACGTTTGTTTTGTGTGGAGGCTATTTAACACAGTGAAAAAATTTATTTGAATACATGATTGGATGAGTATAAATGCAAGTAAGCGTTACACCAGAGAATTATGCATGAAATCTTGGTCAATATTATTCAATAAATTTGAAATTATTTTTTATTAATTTTGCAAGTAAAATAAAATTATTGTTTCCTCCAGACATATATAGTTTTTGTCATTTTAAAAGTTTTCACATTAAAGCAGAAACCTTTGAGTTCCACGTATCACGTGATGTTAGCTATCAATGTAAGAGTGTGGTTAAGTGGGAAGCCTTTTTTTTTATTCTTCCTCATTTAATCTAGTTTATGAGTTCCCAACATTTATAACCTCAGGTCCTCCTTTTATAATACTTTATGAGGCTGCCCTATTCATTCCAGATCTATGCTTTGCAGTATATTATCTTTTTAATTACACATATACGCACATTAATGCATACAGATATTCACATCTACTCTGGGGTAATGTATTAGATTAATAATGCAATATAAATTTCTAAGTTTTTATAATACTTATAATCGTAATATTTTTCCTCGCAGTTTATCACTTCTCACGCCTCCCCGGGGAAGCGTACAACTGACGTTAATTACCCCTGATATAGTCTATGATATAAGGCTATGAACATCTGTTGCGAAAAAAAAATGTACGCTTCCAGCTGCAAGGAAAACATCAAGTAATTTATACCAATTTCGCCATTCGTGAAGTACACATGGCCATCAATAAATTTTACTTTTTCTTAACTCTGCTGGTTTTGATGTGCCAAACAAACCTATATCTGCCATGCAGTTAGGATGGTTTTAAGAACAGCTCAAAATACATATATACTGTATGTAAAACATTTGCTCAAATAAGCTCAAGGGAGGTGTACGTTGCCTGTCTGCAGGTTATTTATTTCAGTCTTTAATAAACTTACCTTTTAATTGTACAAATAAAAGCTATTTTTCATTATTTTTGCCATACTTTCATGTGTAAAAATTAAGTATAAAATAATGGTGATAGCCCAAACTATTTCACGACGTAAATCGATAACAGTGACAGATTTTAAAGCGGTTGCAAATTTTCAGACAACTGCATGGTAAACAGACATTCGAATGGTAAATCTCCGTGACGAACATGCAAACACATTTTGTGATGTCATTCGATTTCAATGTGTCTATAGGTCTGCAGCTATCTGCTGGGTTCTTCAAATGCTCAGCGTGAGAATGTCAAGTCAATTTAAATGCTTTCCAAACCATTGCAGTGTACACTACATTAGTGCACTATCTTCGGACGGGAACAGAGAGTGTGTTTACTTAAAGATAGTGCTTAAGAAGGTGCTTTAAACGTTGCTATCATAAATGTTCATTTTAGAAACCATGTTTTTAATGAAGAGTGCGTCAGAATTTCAAAAGAACCGGACAGATGTCTACTGTGGTGAGCGAAATTTTGGTCAAAAATTAAGTGCGAGAGAAATGAAATTCCTCATGAATATTCTCGATTGATGTGAATTACGTAAAAATATAGATTGTAAAGAAGGTAAGGCAAATGGCAAGAAGCGTGATGTATTAAAAAAATATTTATTTACTAAGAAACCACAAGTGATTATTTTCATAGTTATCGGTCCATCTTTCCTCTACACGTATGTGAGAGGAATTTTGTTGAGGTAATAAAATACCTTTTTAATAGTATCGTGGATGTTTAAAAAATCTAAGTAGAAAGAAATTTCAACCAAATTTGATATAGACTTGATATTTGCCGAGATATTAATGTAAACCGCTAAAAATGATTTTTATTAGCAGTATATTTCCAAGAAGCGAATGATTAAACCCATTTGTTACGAATCTTGTACATGAAGTATGAACTTCAGTAAACTGAAATATGACATATAAGAAAGCAAATAAAACATTGCCATGTTGAAGATAGTAAAAAGAGACTACGCTAAAAAATTATTAGATAAACTTCTAGAGAATGTTTGGAAACGAAACGTGATGGGAATAAAATGATAAGCAATTAAGATACGTTTAAATTTCAAGTGACCACTTTCAAAATGACACAATGCAGGAGTAATCAATTGGTACTTTTAGTACTCACTAGAACTGTCGCCAAGCCAAATTGGGTTCAAGACTTGTAGAACTGTTCTCTTGTCATAATCTGTAACAACCTGTAAAACGGCAGCCATTTTGAAATAAGTAACATATATATCTAAATTTACTTTATTAATACAGTAGTTGTACTATCGGCATGTTAATTTTTATAAAGATTCGTTTCTGTATTTTTTAAAATACTATTAATTTGAAGTGGCGCTATTGTACCAAATGCCGGAATAAAACTAAGAAAAACTAAATATATTGGTTACCTAGATGCTGCATACCTACAGAATTGGGTTGAAATAAGTCTAATTATTCATTAAATATGTCACAACAACGAAAAAGAAAATAGGACTAAAAATTTGAAAACATGGACTTAGTGTACTAAAATCTTACGTGTTAGGGATAACTTGTAATGTCACAATCAGTTTGCCAAATTTTGCAGAAATTTATTTGTTTAATCCTGAGGTAAGAGGGCAGAGCTCATCTATTAATGAGGCACTAACCTTTAATATGGTTGGGCAAAAGAGTCTTTTGAAAAGCTTATTTAATGATAGCGACTGACAGTGTACTAAATTTGTATTAAACGTGTCTAATTATTCAGTAGTTATAATATATAATACATAAAAAAGCAGAAATTTTGAAAATACGTGCCTAATATAGTAGAATTAAACTAACGTTCTTGAAAAATGCAACACCAAGATGATAACATGTAATTGAAATGTACTTAAGACCACAGACTAGGGAGATGGAAATGCACAATTTATTAGGATTACAGAACTTAACATGATCTCGGTCCGTGAGAATTTAGTATGGTGTGAGGCCCCCACGTGCAGCAATGGTTACTGGTGGTCCGTTACAAACAAGTTACCGACCAACCATATCCCAGACATGTTCGATGGGCGACATTTCAGGCAAACGTGCAGGCCAGGGAAGCAGTGGTACCCGTCTTTCATTGAAGAAGGCTTGTACATTCCTCGCCACACGTAGCTGGGCATTGCCCAGCTGAAATATGTCATGTGGAGTTGTCTGAATGAGAGGCAGTACCTCGGGCTCTAACTCCTCCCTGATGTAGTGGTTGCTGTACAGATTACCCTCGAAACGTAGCAGTCGAGATCGCGCCACCAACCATCACACTTGTCGTCTGTCCGTTATGCCGCTCCATAATGTAGGTTGCCATATTGCGGTCAACCCGGTAGCGTCGAACACGTATGCGGTCATCACTGTAGGACAGGTTGAAGAGGGACTCGTCCGAAAACACTGCATTTTGCCACTCAGCACGCTGGCGACGACATTCACGTGCCCATTGCAGTATGAGGCGTTTGTGGTTTATGGACAATGGAAGCCGAAGCAACGGCATACGTGCCACCAGTCCATCCCGCAGCAGACGGCATCGAACTGTCGACGTTGTCAGGTCCACACTCGTTGCAGTGCTCCAGGTATGTAGCCAACACTGTGGATGGGGCTGTACGGTTCGTTATGGCTATGCGGACAATATGGTGGTCATCCCGTGCTGTAGTCACATTGCGTGGTCCAGTACCCTCTCGTCGCTGCGTGCAGCCCTATTATATCCACTGGTGCCACACACGAATCACTGTCATAGCAGCATGCCCTGTACTAGCCGAAATGTCATGGTATTAGCAACCCGTTTTCCGGAGTCAGATCATTCTGCCCCGTTAGAACTCACTCACATTCTGATATGGCGCCCATTGAGGTATGCAAGGCATACTGAACCTTGATTACACTTAGTTTGTCCGCTCTTTATTGACTAAACTTGGCGTAACACGGACCTTTTCGGTCAGACAAGAGAGGGCGCTGCTGGGCCTTCGTGTACGCCATCTCTCTGCAAGCATAATCACTTATTGCTGGTACAAGGGTTCTACACATCCTCCGAGTTTGGATTCGTTCGGGCCATTCTTTCTGTCTGTATCGATTTTCACAAGCAATAGTGTAAGTGTACCTAATTCGGCGAGAATCATTTTGAGTGGTTCTCGTGATATGACATAAGAACATTACTTTATCTCATATTGCGCTTTATTCCAAGCTATAGTTTGAGGACAAAAGTTTGTGTATTGCATTCTTACAGTGTTTACTGACAATATATCAATCCTGGCTCAAATTGATCGAAAGTTTTCCGACGTACGACGTAGCACTAAAAAATTTAATGCCTTCCACTTGGAAAATAAACACCACACATCGTCGTAAAGTAAAGAATTACAATTTTACTGGTATTGTTAGTTTACGGAGTTTGTTTTGTGAAATTCAGGAAATGAGCTCATAGGTGTACGATTGGTGACATGCACACGCATACCTGCCTACTAAGTGGCAATCTTATAAGCTTATTTTTACTTCGGAAACTTGGGTAAATATACGTAGCCTTGCTCACAGAGAATCAAAACTTTCTTTACTGTATTTATTCATCTGGTTTATTTATTTCTAGCAGAGCTGGCAGGAGGCGGCTTACGAACTAACCGAAACTCAACTCGACTTACAGTAGGAAACGTCACAAGCATCTACAGGTATCTCGGTGCTCGAACCCGGAAACTCTTGAACAGAATTTCACGCTATGGCAACATCAGACACGGAAGATCTCGAAAACTTACTTTATCTAACCCATTAGTAGGTAGGTGTTGAGAGATTCCGTTACGAAAAATATAATTATAATGATTAAACAGGTTCAAAACTCGTGGTCATTTATACACGACCGATAAAGGTTTATAAATGTTAATTCCTTCATGGTTTGGGCGAAGGTTTGCAAGTGTTTAATCCAGGTCCTGTCATTGGCAGGACCCTTGTGATTTATTTGTAAATTTCACGATGTCATACAGATCCTCGTTTAATTACAATATATGTTATGAACGCTGTTGATGTGTTACACCTTATATGGGTTTCGATCCTACGACATAATAGTTGTTACAAGACAGCCTGAACTCGGCAAGGTCAGTTGGACTGGGAGATGATTTTCTTTTTCTTTCGGCACGTACAAGACTGTGTAGGTATAGCCTGGTAGTAAGAAACATGATGCAAAGTGATGTGGTTTTTAACGATATATAGACATGTTAGCGGTGTTTTCCACAGATTTTAATAAATCCACATGCTTTTCGTGTCACTGAGGTCAGGTAAGTATGGATATAATCAAAGTAGGCTGCAATCCAAGTGCAGCCATATTTCCTACTCGAGAACCATGTCTGCGTTCCCGTACAGACTAGGGGCCACGGTGGCACAGCAGCTAGAACGCCTACCTCCCACCAAGGCGAACCTGGTTCAATTCCCGACGGGGTCGCTCCCGGTTTTCGCACTTGGGCATCGTGCTGGACGATGCCGCCGGTCGGCGGGTTTTCTCGGAGATCTCCCATTTCCTCCATCCCCCTTCCATCCCGCCGTTGTTCTATATCCATCTCGTTTCAATCTTATCGGGTCTCAAAGCATTATTGCTAAGAGCCGCCCATATCAATCCAAATTCGTGCAGACTAAATGAGGTAATAGTTGTGTGGATGGATAGAAATGCGACGGTTGGGAGAGTAATGTCCACCACGATTCCCACAAGCGAATACACGTACCCGTACCACCACCTGGGAGGCCGGCGTGCTGATCGAGAAACCTGCTAAGACACCTCTCTTTGATGTAATATATCTAAAAGACTTCGGAACCTCTTATCCAACCCCATCCTGGGTGCATCATTAACATTCTCGTTTTCTGCTCATGATTCATGTGCTTTTGTAACGAGACCACATCTCACCCATTAAGTACCGTTCCAGATGTTCGGCTAAATGCCACCTCAAGTCCAGCACACCTGACATGGGGCCCGATCCTCACACACTTTTCTGCTTATCGGGAGCCGATTCACGTCACGGAAACTGTAAGCGGGGTGAGAGTTGCCTAGGCTCCTCCTAGTGATGTGCTCGCCTGCCTATCAGAATATAATCAACCAGACTACGCCCGGCTAACGATGGTCACATAACTGGGATCCAGACAAGCGGAGAAAGTCCATGATTGACGGACACGCTCCTGAGCCATCGAACCGACAGAGGTTCGAAAGTAAAATACTCCTTATCACACCACTCAGTTGAAATTGGGTCAGTCCGTGGTACTCCTTATTTTTATTACGCTAGTTGGGTTTTTCCCATACCGCCCGCTGCCGTGCCGTCGCAAAACCCTCCACTTATAAAAAAAAGTATTGTGGTAGACAGAAAAACTTGTTGGAGGCAAAAAATAATTTTGTAAGTATATACCTCACAAAACATTTCGTGTTTGTGGCACCAACAATTGTTTTTTGTCGTTTCAGTGTTTAGCGGTAATGAAAAAATAACTTTTATGGTCACCAAAAAACAAATTGGGTTTCTAGGCAATAATGTATTAGTTAGCCGCAGCAAAAATGTTACGATGATAGCAGCATTACAATTAAATGGGACTTCTGAAAGTGTTTTACGGGTTCTGGTATTTGGTAAGCCGGTATGATTTCAGAACCATTAAAAACAAAACTCAATGTCGGCTCACTAGGAATCGAAGCCAGATCCTCCCGAATAACATGTCATTGTATTGCCAACGCGCCATCTCGCTCGGTGTTTTAAGTTTAAGACTTGAACATAAACTCACCGCAAATCTAACAAGGGGCACACACGCCAAGGTCTGTACATTTTACCTCATAGAAAGTTTATTTTCTGGAATCATTTATTTGTAATATTTACTTTCATGGAATAAAGGGATCGTGTAATCCATCCCTAATGTCTTAAGAATGTTCGTAACCTGATGCAAGGAAACGAACACGACAAACAGGGCGCCGTGGCCAGAGAGAAATAAGAAAACACTTCCAGTTAAACACACCAGTGCGCGGGTGCAGAAAATAACATTTAGTCGTGTCAAAATTTTTTACTCTGGACAGCACGGATGCTCTTGCTGCCAACAAATAATTTGGTGGCAGCCAACAATCAATTTTATTTTCAATAAACAAATGTGTCAGTGAGCACTAAATTAATTGGTACTTATCAGTCTACGTGCAACTGTGCACCCCAATCTAAAATTTTTATTCAGAAACCAAGTTTCGCCTTGTAAAGCATTAACCAAATAATAGTTATTACCAATAAAAAATAATTTCATTCAGTGTGGCGTTAGCCACAGATCATGGGCCGGCAAATGCGACAACCCTCAGGTCATGCCTTGTCCATTACCATGCAGATTAAATTTTTCCACGTTGAAATCCTCGGCTTCGTACTCTAGTTTTCCTCTTACTACCAAGAAGTCGACCAGCGTGCCATCAGGCCAATGCCATCAATCTCAGACACCCCTTTCGGAAAATCAGGCCTGGCCGTTTCCAAGTTTTGTTTAACTCCGTACTGTACGGTTATAGGACAAATGTCATCAAGATCATCTTGAAAATCTAAAGTGTCTCAGCACTAATTGCCCAGTTCTCACATACTTTAACCCGAAGCAGCAGATAGCGCTCTCTGTTTATGCTGCCAAGGATGCCCTAGGGGCAGTTATCTCGCAAAATAACAAACCCATTGCTTATGCACCAACAAATTCAACTCTAACTCAGTGTAACTATTTTTAAATTGAGAAAGAAATGCATGGCATAGTTTTAGGAAACAGACTACAAGCCCCTCATTGCCATTATCATAGAGCCTCTTTTTAAATTTCCGCCCATACCTCAAAGCTTGATCCTCAAATTGAAACGTTATATAATTAACCTTAATTATTTCCCGAGTGAACACATGCATAAAGCTGACACACACTCCCGTTCCGCTACAAGCGAGGACAAGTCTTTTACTGAAATTTAGCGTGAGTTGGAAGCCCATATAAATTTAGTTATTCAGTGTTTGGCTGTATCGGATGAAAATATAAAAGATGTTGGAAAATGAAACTCTTAGAGATGAGACTCTACTAAATCGTTATTAATTATTGTCGAAAGGGTTGGCCTGACAAATTCAGCTTGGTGGAGACCGATGTTCAGTATTTCTACAAACACAGGAATTATATTACAGTACGAGAAAGTTTGGTCATCAAAGACTCCGATGTTATAAAACCTTATGTGTTGAGACATGATACCTCAAAGACAATTCATGAGGGACATGTGGAAATTGACAGATGTTCACAACGTACTAGGGATACTTACTGTATGATGTCAGAGTGTTCGTGAATAACTGTCAAGTTTGTCACAAATAGAAAGGTAGCCAGGCAAATATGCCTCTTACACCACACTTTGTGAGGAATTATCTTTGGAGAAAACTACGTTTGGATCTACTTTATATAAAGGACAGAGCTTATTTAATAGTGATTGACAACTACTTTAAATATGTCGAGATTGTTTGTTTATCTGACAGTACCAGTGTTGAAATAACTAAACATTTGAAAACAGTATTTGCCAGGTTTGGTATTCCACACACTGTCGTTAGTGATGGTGGGTCGCCATTTAAAAGCCATGATTTACAATCGTTTCTTAAGAACAAGGACGTCAATCATATTGTTACATCCCCATATTTGTCTAGATCTAATGGAATGGTTGAAAGGATTATAGGTACTGTTGAAAAAATATCGAAATGCGCTGTAGATCGAACTGATCCTTATCTTGCCCTATTAAATTATAGAAACATACCTAAAGGTAAATCTCGATCTCCCGCTGAACTGTTAATGTCCCGCACATTGAGAATCAAATTACATATTTCTGCTACAAAATTAAAACCTAAGGTAGTTAGATTTGATGATCATCAGAAGCAGGTACAAGAATATTAATTATACATGCAGAATAACTTTGATTGGAATGATAAGCCCTTGGCTCCCTTCGAGGTGGGTGACAAAGTTTATCTTCAAAAAAGTCTTGGATCCTTTCACCATCCAGCTTCCACCTAGAAAATAAATTATATCTATCCATCGTTAATTTTTTTTTCGGCGAACGATAGTCGCGGAATTTACCAACAAGCTCACCAAGTTTAGCATAGTCAAGTTCGAAAACGAAATAATTAAATACCGCCAATGCCAATGCTTGAGGCCTAAGGTAATGTAATAAGATGGTAACGCAACGCTGTTCATTTTCTTTCTGCAAACCCTGTGCTCGTGTATAAATGGTATATTGCTGATACCATTGCTCCAATTCGTCAGCGAGGTTAGATTTCGTAAAACGCAAATGAGTAAGTGCCCCATTCGAAAGTAGAACGGCGCTGTCGGCCATCTTCGAACAAAAAGGCAACAGTCAAAGGAACGATACAGACGTGGCAGTGAAAACCTTGATGTAGACAGGCGATCACCGCTGCCACTATATTATAAAGTTACTTAAATAAGTCAGGATGTGTGATATGAAGGACAAACGATGAACCAACAGAAAGAACCATCTCAACTCATGCCAGTCGTAACACTTACTTATTAAATAAGGTTAATAAAAATACAAAGAGTATGTACAGCACAAAGATATAACACTTTGTGTTAACACTCGATACCTTATAGAAACCATACTTAATATTACAACACGTCTTACGGGGATATTTAGTTGTGACAACTTCTCATTCACAGAGTTAAGAATCCCGCTTATTTAAAGTTAATTTCCACGTTTGAGACAGAGAAGCGCGAGAGCGATAGAGATGAAACTACCACGCGCAACAAGTACGTCATCGCCGCTACGTGTAGGGCTATGAATTGTGGCGCACTGTTATCATTGTACTGCGTCTACCTATGGGTCTTTAAGCGGTGACCCTATAATTTTTATGGTCAAAAGTTTGTAGTCAAATTAAATACATAGTCCGATACTAGCAGAAACTCACCAAGAATAACAGCCTTAAAACTTTGTTTTTGGCCATGTTGAAGAGCCTTTAAATAGTGTTTGCAATAAGCGTGATCTGTTGAAATTTACATTCCGCCCTATTCTGAAGTGTTATTTCTTTTCGTGTACAAACAGATTGTGCACACATGTAACATTTATTTTTAACGTGTATTACAAGCACGGTGCAACACAGTCCACGTGACCGGTAGGCAAGCGCCTTTGAGAAGGATCAGCCCTACCATTTTAGATTTACCTCTTTATCGGCGTGATTTCCATTTAGAAATGCTTGTCGAAGTTTTACGCACAACATAGCGCAAATAATAGTTTATTAAAATTTGTCAAACATTCACTGCCTTATAGCACTTTTAAATGTTTAACTGGCAACCGCCGGGGAAGTGACTGATTATGTCTTGCGGGCGGCTACAGATATGAAACTAGAAAAGGCGTTTAAATAATAACAGCTTTAGAAAATCAACAAATCAATGCTTTATGCTTTGTGGATCCGTAAAATGTAATAAAATAAAAAAAACTGTAATTCAGGCTGTTGTGAAAAACACACGTAAAACCAAGATGGTAGGAACGGTTTTCGTTTAAGTTTGCTAAACGGAAGCAGAGGTAAGTTGGACTCTCGAAGGCCCGAAGTAAATATCGCGACGTATCCTCAGTGGAAGACTCTCAAGCAGATCCTCGGGGGATGTCAACCCCGCGTCATGCAAAGCTGGTTGGAAAGAGGAGGGGGGTACGCCCTGAATCGCGTAATCAATTAGCATCGCCTCCTCCAGCGGGTAGACCATCCACGCGGCGCAAGAAGCCGCTGCCATTGTGCGGAGAGGGTCTGCTGAATGCTGGCGTGATGGTGGGTAATGGGCGCGCCCTTTCGAGGGCCGGAACCAATCAGACAGAATGCCTTGGAGCTGTCGGACCAACCGCCCTTACTTCACTCTCCCCGACAAAAGTCGCCGTCACAAAAAAGTTCAGTTCTCCTTCACGCTACACGTTTCGAAACCTCGGGAGGGACTTCGAGTAAATCCTCTAGTTAGCAAACTAGGAACGTCTCCAGCCGTCGTGCGTATGGAAATTTCTTTCAAAACATAGCCCTGAAATTNATATATATATATAATGGCTATAGTCCATTTACGATAACTTCGCATTTTTATAAAGTCGTGGTTAAGTTCTACTTCCAGAATATATCTCCGCCTCGTGCAAACAAAGATGAGCTCTCAAGAAAATTACACCACAGGGACAATGCACTGCATTCGTGCGCAGTCAGTCTAATAATACTTTGCATAATCAATATTTCTTACTAGGCATTAACAACTGACCTTTTTTCTCCCTGTTTTATGCACATCAATAATAAATCAAATATTACAACTCATAGATATAATTAAAGTATGTTTTCAATTTAACCAAAAATAAGATATGAACTCAAATATTAACACAAGTATAGAACGTTTGTGATAGACGAAATATTTAGGAAACAACGAAATACGTCATAAACGGGGTGATTTTTCAAAGGATTGGTTCAAAAAGTGTGAAGAAACCGTGAATAGACTATAGTCTGGATGCGACTTTAGAATGACAATGGAATATTTGACCGTGAAAAGCTGACTTGTTAAGTAGATGCTAAGAAATTTCTGAACAAACAGTAAACCACGTCCGCTGTCGATATCCAATGACTTCACCACGAAGTGTTGTCTCGTGTAGGCAACAAAACTTACCACATTTGTCCATTTGTCCGCAAATGTGATAGGCCTCATAGTGTTTGCCGGTCATGAAATGGGCATCGGTTAAGAGTAAATCAAAAAGTGCGTCTTCGGTTTCAGTACAAACTAATGTTTTTCACTTAGAATGAACTAAGAAAACTGCTAAACCAGGAGAGTCAGCTGTTACTAAACTTTACGTATTATGCGAGCTAAGGGTAAGAAATGCAATCAACGTCTTAAAGAGTTACTGTAATTACTCATTCTTTACCTATTATATTGTATGAATTCATGTAGTCTTATTTATTTGGCGTATATTCTCACTCAGGCAAACGCATTCCGATGAAGTCACAATTATTTACGTTTTGAATTGCTAATTTGAACGTCCTCTTAAATCTTTGACTATATAATCCTCTGTGAGAATTAGACGTGTAAGACTTGGATTTATATTTGTGCAGATCATTTTCAGAAATGCGTGAATCAATCTTATAGTTTCCAACTTGGTTTAATGTTATAGGCTTATTTTGCCTGGTTTGTAAATCAAATAAAATTACCAAGCACTTTGACTAATTATTTTCACACTGGATGTGCCAAAATCTCAAGGTTATTAGAGGGAACAAATAGGTTTATTCAGAATCCAAGTATAATAAGCAGTTTCGTGATTTCCACATATGGTTTACCACTTCATCGTGAAGAGGTTTATATTTATATTAGTTCGAAAAACTAAAAGCTTTATTTTCCGCATCACTGTAAATACTGTTCACATTTGGTTTTAATAAAATCAGCGGTGAAACCAAAATATTAAGTTAACGCNTTCCGCATCACTGTAAATACTGTTCACATTTGGTTTTAATAAAATCAGCGGTGAAACCAAAATATTAAGTTAACGCAAGTGCCAATTTTTTGTGACTAAACGCTTGCAATGTACTCAGTAATTTTGAAGTCATAGATTTTCATGAGCTTGAGTGTGCTGGCGTACATCACAATAATGTCAATTGTATTGCGTATGTTAAAAGGGTAGGCACATTACCACTCACCACGTAAGTCATACGCAAAACTTTGTAAGGTACTGTGCATTCTGATGCTGGCTAATTCCAGTCCAAAAAAAGCCTAAAAGAAAATACACTGATTACTATATTTTGCTACCCATGTTCAAACGGATGTTATTTTAACTGGTTTACCAGCCCAAATAGAAAAAAAAGGTGTTCAAGCAAAACCCTGCATTTATTTTATGGAGCGTTAGTACTTATCCGCAGGGAATAAAAATAGTGCCATGTGCAAATAAAAAGTAAAATATTATAAAATGATGAAGCAAAAAGGCGATACTTAGAAACACNAAAAAATAGTGCCATGTGCAAATAAAAAGTAAAATATTATAAAATGATGAAGCAAAAAGGCGATACTTAGAAACACCTTATTTATATCTGAGCAACCGCTCTTAAAGTAAGCTGTTGATACAGACATGAGGTGGGGGAATAAAGTAGTTAAAAATATTGTTTCTTTTAATGATGTAGTTAAATTAATAAAGTTGGTTAGAAATGATACTCTTAATACGAACGTTTGAACTGTACTGCGCACTGAGATAACGGTTTTTTTAATCAAACAAAATTGGTTTGACGCAACGAAATTAATTGTTTGTGAAGGGGCAATGAAATATTCGGTTTTTGAAACCAAGTAATTTTTCTGTTCTTATTTGGTTGGTTCTGCGTACATAACAGAGTTTCGGTTCAAATACAAAAAATCGGATCCTAACAGAGATTTGAACCTAGTTGTCCTGCGCCTCTGTTGAAATTATTTTATTAAAATGTTTATATCATTATTAAGCATCAATAAATGTACTAACAAAGACTGCTACTGCCATAGTTGTCGCAAAAATGCAAACACTTGAGCTGTATTTTCGAAGGGAGGTAATCAAAGGAGTCTCCGAACGAATATATATTGAGTTGANAAAATGCAAACACTTGAGCTGTATTTTCGAAGGGAGGTAATCAAAGGAGTCTCCGAACGAATATATATTGAGTTGATTCAAACGAGTTTTTTGTTGTCAGTTCAATTTATTTTGGCCCAACACAGAGGTTTTGTTAATTGAAGCGTTTATTTTGTTAGAAGAACATAATTAATTTTGTTGCTTTTTAAGTTTGGTTTGCGCAACAGAATATTTTGTTGGGGTGACTTAATATATTTCTGGCATTATACAAGGAAATTTTTTGTTGGCTGTTTTCTCAGTGCGGGCTTTTATTTGCCGTAGAAAAATTATTATATATTTCTAATAATTATCGGAAAAAGTTTGATTTAAAACTAATTATAATATAATAAATGCAACAATGTAGATATGTTAAGCTACTGTTGAATAATTACTTCAATCATAAATTAAGAATGTCTTACCGAGTTTTCTGTAACTGAGAAAGATACATGTAATTGGAAAAGCACAATGAAAGTATTTTTTTAAGGCATAGCTTTATTTTATTATTTAAGCCTACGCTGCTTTTACTTTCAGTTGTTAATTTTTAAGTATGGCAAAGTATACATATTCTGGTACCAATTAGAAGCAAATTATTTCGTGTACTTAGATTAATTTTTAAAAACAATTTTTGCTAATATAAGTCTTTGTATCTAAAAACTGTTATATTTATAAATTATATGACAATACATCGAAGGGTAAACTAGTTTCATTATTACTGACGTGGTTGTGTTTACAGGATGTTCTTCGATGGACTCCTTCTAACCTCAGTCATGAACCTTCGGTTATACAGTCGATGGATGTACGTGTTGCTGCTGACAGGTATGTATGTTTCCAACTTATATCTTTACAAATCCTAGCCAGTAAAATTATATCTATTTTTTCCGCACAAGAAACAAGTGTGATACAGTCGCCTTTTCAGGATAATTACCCTGCTAATGTAATATCTTCGGTTTTTTTTATTCTGCCTAACATCTTAAACTTCAGTATGCCGTTGAGTTTGTCAGTCACATGAAACAGCTTTGGCAGTAATCGTCTTTCCGAGACGGAAATATTAAGTGTTACATAAATTGCGCCAACTCAGTATGCCGTGGTTATTGCAATTTTTGTCCCGGTTAACGAAACTACAAAATGGCGCATGCTGAAATGTGCTACGGCCGGGGCTTTTCTGTTAAGGCTGTTAAAGAACGAAAAAAAATTATATCGATTTTGAGGATGTTTTGTAGTTTTGTGACACGACATTAAATGACAGCTGAATATAACTACGGAATTATTTGAAATTAAAAAAAAAACGTTCATTGTGGTTCTTTGCGTAAATATAAGAATTTTTACTTAAATTATTGCTTAAAAATTATGTTAACACAAAGTTTCGTTCCACCTAAAGTGTTTCTTGAAGTCACACGAGTGTGGCATGTGACAATTTCTTTGCAATCCGCGGTAAGAGTCAAAAATTTGCCTGTTCTGAAATTAAATTTTACTACCGAAGTTAACACTGAAATACAGGAATCACTCTATCACATGACAATATTTTAGCTTAAAAAATAATTCTAACTCTTTCCTAAATGTATCAATGTTGTTCACTTTTGAGACTTTAACCAAAAAATTTAATTTAATAAATTTCTATTGCATGTCTTCTTCGTTTTGAAAATTCATTTTCCTCAATTTTCATACATTTTTACAACAATTTGATATTCATAAAAAAAGTTATTATACTTTGAATTTGTAGAAAATAGTTTGTTCTCTTAAGATCACTTGGATTTGTAATTTTTTCTCAGAAACCTTGCAGCAGAGAATTTCTTTTGCGTTTTGCGCGCCGACAGAGCGTAGGTTATAGCCAAGCACACTTCCTGAAATCATTACGGTAAGTTATAGTTTATCTTCTTGCTACCGACGCTGTAGTTGTTCGCATAAAGTAATCAACTTTTTTCTTCTCGGCTGTCACCTGTTAAAAAGTAATGAAGGCAGAGAAGCTGCAAAAAATCCAGAAAAATTGAAGAAGTGTTACGTGTGTTTTGTTGTGCCAAAATGTTTCTATGCAACCTCTGAAACAGAACGTTTAAATGATGTTCACGGCAAACTGAGCACTTTTGAAAACCCTGCAGAAAATGTACTTGTGTCCAAATTGTGTATTCTTCCGCCATACGTAAAACTAACATTGCCGTGGGCCTCCTCACTTTGTTCACGCATCGTCGACCAAGTAAACCTAACAAACTATTAGAAAAGTAAATATTTTACTAATCTGCTCATTCTTAAACCTATAGTCATTTAAGAAAGCATGAAGCAAAATAAATAATTTATGTGTTCAAAAATGTTAACCGTACTCTATTAATCCAACGTTAAGACATGAAACTACTTTCTCTACGACGTTACCAACTTTACTAGCCGCATACCAGTCGACGCGCCCGTGAAACTGTATGCAAGTAGGGGCAGTGGCATTTTACAATGGTTGATTTCAAAAGTGCTCAACAATTGTGAACAGTCTTTACCGATACAACTCCGAAATTAGAGATGGGAGGGATCAATCCATGTTAATCCTGGCACAGGGATACGGCGACTGCGAAAGTAGTCCGCGGTGGACGCGCCGCCAAGCGGCACCGCAGCGAAAAAAACTGCGTGAAATTACCGCGAAGCGAGGAGCGGATCCCAACCTCACCGCTCGGAACCCGGGCAGAGGCTAAATGAGGAAATTCCTGAAGTTGCGAGGGTGGCTGGCAGCGTGGGTAGCGAGCGGTGGCGAAGAGAAGGGAGAAACGAGGAGTGTTTTTGACGCATCTCGCTTTGATGAGAACCCGCAGATCTAGTTACCCGACGGTAATCTTGAGGGAGTGGACCGTCATGAGATCGCATTTCACGGTCGAGCGGTCGCAGCCTCGCCTTGCTCCGGAGACAGCGGGCAACACTATTACTACCTCTCCCTTCCCTCTTCCCTCTTCCCTCCTCACCCACGCCGCGACCCGCACAACGAAGGGAAAATCCTGAAAAATTCAACCCGACCGCACATCCTCAATTGGCGGGCACATCCCCAAGGCGAGCTTCATTCGTGCGGTCACGCGATGCCACGTTAAAAAATATTCGGTACGCGCATCCAACGTTGCTGTAAAATGTTCTCCATCAAGATCTAAGTACGGGTGTAATACCATTTCTCAGCTTAATTCCTGGAAATAATGGGACTAAATTTAACTGTGCGCCTTTTATTTCTTTGACCACCGAGTCATTAACGAATACAGTTTGAACGCTGCTGTCTTGGCACTCTTGAAATAAATTCCTGAATATACAATCATATAGAACTTCTTGCCACGTTTCCGTTAGGTTTAACAACTTTCTGCCATAGAAGAATTCCAAATATTAATGTAAGCCGAAAATAATTTTACGGACTATATATCTGTGGTATCCAGTATATTTTCGATGATGCGATAACGTTATTTTTTCGGGTTGTACCACGTAGTGTGTGCTAAAATGTTATCCTCTGAGAGGCATAGTCATTGGATAGTTTGTAAAATTTAGATATTTTTAATACGCGTTTCATTTTCCTGTGTTAACCTGATGGGAGTGACCTAAGAAATATTCCATGGCCGGCGTCGTGCTTTAGATTATTTAATATTCTTGTTATTTGAATTTGTATGTCAAGTTCCACAGTAGTAAAATTGTTATACCTGCTGAGACCTCAATCGACCTATTACAATTTCACGTCTTAAGTTATATTCTTTAATTCTAAAAAATAAGAAATTCGATCATTTACAAATCAGTTGCTTAAAAATTATTGCCAGTTAGTGCAAAATCACGTCTGTCACTTTTTCCGATGTACATAATTGTCTGAAAAGATTTTTATTATTTTACAGAACGGCCATTTTGGGTTTTCGGTTTTTGGTTTTATGAAGTAAGATTATAAAACAAATAATATATTTGATGAATTCTTCATATTGCGAGTTGATGAACAGGAAACCTATTTTATCTGTTACCGGGCTATACGACAAGCAAAAAACGAGTTTTCGCTTTTCATGCTTTCATGTGAGAAGTAATTTAAAAATTATTGATTAATAAGTAACTATAACCCAAAGATTAACAATTACTGAGAGCAGTATTTTACCGAATTATGGAGCAAGTAGGTATAGATTCATTTCTAACTGTGTTACAAGTTTATACGAAATAGCACTCAGATACCATGATAATTACATTCCGCTTCCCCTGCTTCACGACAGGTTTTGGAAGGAATATGGGCGTACCACAACATCACGTCATTAAGCATTTTACCTCACAGTGGCTTCGAATATTTAGCTGTACTCAGCAAATTCCCCACTGTGTCAGAGAAAATTCTAATTAGATGTATACCAAGATGTCACCAATATTTTAATCATCACTTAACAGGTTTTCTATCTATATGTTTTTAAAATCTTTCTATGCTAAAAAAAATACGTACAAATGGTTTCTTTACAGCAGAAAAAATACTTTAAATGATGGTTTTACCCGCTGAACATTTAATATAAATAAACGCATCTGAGATACAAAACTTTGGGCAAAGATACGTGATAGAAATTGTACTTTGTTCATATGATTTCCGTTTCACGGTTAATTAAGTCCTCTTGAAATCAAATTTTGGAAAATATCACGTGAATATATTTTAAGAGGCACATGGATTGGCATGCGCCCAGTAAAAATTAGTAAAAACGAAGAGAAAGTATGTTATTTCATTTCTTAACGTATAATTTAAAGTTTTAGTTGAAGTTTAGTGAATACTGGAAAATGTTTCTGTCGCTTTAGTTTTTCAATGCGTTTAAGTGTCAGAAGTAACAAATTTGTAAAAAATATCTAACAATTGCACAGTTTCACTTGACCGACGCATGAATAAAGTGATCAGGCCCAATAGCCCAGTCATATTAGGGGTTTCACCTCGGAATGAAAGATAATAAGCTGTAAATTGGTATAAGCCTTTGTTTTGTCGTTCTCAATGTTGTCTCAAAAGTCACCAATGTTATCGTGTCCGCGTCTTAAGATATTGAAGGTCAAAGGTCATAAAAATCGGTTTTTCGCGAATATCTCGCTTTTTATTGCTTAAATAAGATTTGCACTTATTATAAAAATTGTAGAATATAAAATTCTCTACAACTTCTGTTTGAACGTTTTTTTTCATACGATCAATCGTATATCTTACACAGGGCATTCAAAAGTCCTAATTTTACCGTGAACAGCCTTTATTCATTATGATAGTTTTAAATTCCTTGCTTCAGTAACNCTTAAATAAGATTTGCACTTATTATAAAAGTTGTAGAATATAAAATTCTCTACAACTTCTGTTTGAACGTTTTTTTTCATACGATCAATCGTATATCTTACACAGCGCATTCAAAAGTCCTAATTTTACCGTGAACAGCCTTTATTCATTATGATAGTTTTAAATTCCTTGCTTCAGTAACNCGCATTCAAAAGTCCTAATTTTACCGTGAACAGCCTTTATTCATTATGATAGTTTTAAATTCCTTGCTTCAGTAACGCGGAAGAGTATCGGAGAACGAAATTCGGTCGCCCTCGATACGGGAATGTTTCTAAACTCGCCCACCGATGCACCCACCTGTAATAACTGTTGTTTCCGGTTCGTAATTATTTGGGCTGCCCTGCAGGGATCATAAAACGTTTTCTCCCTATTACGTGCTACATTGTTTAAAGTGCCCTGCCCCTCTTTTTTTTTCTACTATAGAAAACTTTACCAAAATAAGCTTTCCCCGACGAACTATAAAAAGGTAGAATCGTGAAGAAGGTCGCCTATACCTGATCCCTAGTACTTAAAAAAAAAACTAAGCGAGGAAAACATGGCCTCGTTTAAAACAGTTATTAAACCACGTTTTATCGTCTCGTGCCGGTGGAAAGCAGATGAGAGAGAACGCCGTACAAGGCTCCTGCATCCTTCATTAAAATCCTATTTCCTTACGGAACTTTTTAAACCGAGCTGTGGAACCGACCTGCATAACATTGTTCCGTTTTATCCCCAACGCACGTGTCGAAGACACTTTCGTTCGGATTAGCTAGACGTTCAGTTGTCATGGAGACATTAAAAAAATCAACTTGCCGTATACTTCAACAGTTCACGGTGAAATTGTGAGTTCTTCTGGAACTCTTATTATTACAGAATGCGCTTTCCAATGTAAATTAACTACCTCTCATCTTTATTTTGAAAATGTAACGTGTAATATAACCAACACTTAATCATGTCCATTTAATTTCGGACTACAGACGAATGGTTAGACATCCTTTACTTGACAACGGTATCATATATCCAATCATCGTAATGTGGTACGTAAAGGAAGCATGAGAGTTACGTAACATAGTCTTCGTTTAGAGACTTTTTTTTACCTTGAATATATGTTATGTTTGAATGTACTTCTTCCGTGTTCACAGCCTTACTTTCACTAGCTCTACCCGTGGCTTCACCTGCCCGGAATTGCACATTTTATGATTGACAGATTGAAAGTAATGGAAGTATTTCTGTCATTTTCCCTGCTAGGAAATTCGTATGTAAGAAACTGAAATTATTAATAATCTTCCCGTGGCTCTTTGAAGCTCCGATTTGTAATCGAATAAGGGTTTGGCATTTGAAATTCAAACAGAGATTTTCTTGAAGCTACGCCCCATTTCCAACGGAATTTAAATTCCTTCTCCTTTTATAAGACATTTTTAATCGAAGTTTTCTGAAGCAAAAAACACAGTAGTCACTTATGAAGTTTTAAAAATATTGAGTTATCCTAATATACCTTCCTCCTTTATACCCCCTTAAAAGTTGATTTCAAATTAGCTTAAGATACTATTTTAACTTAAGTTAAACACTTCTTGTAGCATTTTAAAGTTTAGAGCACCACGATATTTCATATGGTTTAGGAAATATTGACGATTCCGTCAAACCATGCATTAACCCTTTTGATTTCCTCAACGGCTGGTTTTTAAAAAATTCCTGGAACTGATATTTTAGGTTTTGGTTAGTGTAGTAATAAGAATCAAAAATTTCGTAGATATCTTCTCGGGTGTAAGATTTATTAAGTAATCATTGATAGAACACTTGACAGCTTTTCACCTCTTTAAGTTTTGAATTTCAAATATCAGAATAACGATTTTAACGCATTTACGTATTTTTAAGTATGTTTTAAGCCGGTACCTCTACATGATTAAGAGATGTTGAGGATTACGTGAAAATATGTTTTACCATTTTACGCTACTTCAACTATTAAATTTTCAAAAATCCTGAATTATATTTAGGCACTTACATATGTCGTATTTTGAAGGAAAACTTAAGCTGATATCCAACCGAGTTATGATATAATTAAGTTTTCACTGATAACATATTTGCCACATTTTCACCACCCCGAAAGGGATGAATGTCAAAAAATCTGGAATATTGTTTTTAGGCGTTAATATATGAAGTATTTTAAAGCAATTAGGATGCTGATATCTCGATACACTCTTTGTAGCTAAATATCCCAAAATCCTAAAACTAAGTTTTAAGCATTTGTATATGAAGAATTTGAAATCAAGGTGCAGGCGAAATGACGTCGAATTTAAGATTAATTGAAGAACTGGACGTAAGAAACATTTACGGCGTTTTGAAATAAATGTCGGTTATTTATATTTCCCCGATAAATTTGGCACTCGAATTTTTATGTATCACTAAATTGTTATGAGGACTACAATATTTAGCAGAACACGTCAAAAAATATAAATTCTTAGACTTAAATATGTTTTTGTTGTCTAAAATACCGTAAAGACACAAATATGGGGATGTTTTTGANAATATAAATTCTTAGACTTAAATATGTTTTTGTTGTCTAAAATACCGTAAAGACACAAATATGGGGATGTTTTTGATTATCAAGGTAATTCGAATTATTGTTGCCTCAGTAAGCATTGCAGAACTTTGTGGTATGCTACTACAGGGCTGAGAACAAAAACAAGGTAAGTGACACATGTGTAAAAAGTGAGTGTGACACAAGTAGNTGGTATGCTACTACAGGGCTGAGAACAAAAACAAGGTAAGTGACACATGTGTAAAAAGTGAGTGTGACACAAGTAGAGCACGTTAAATCATTGAGTAAACATCAGGTATGTGCTACGTGGTCCATGAGACTATCTATACAGGAATCTACTTGTTCTGTTAGTAAAATGTCATTTCTTTTAAGACAAAAATTAGGGAAGTGTATTTTGTCCCTTACCTGGTTTTGTTCTCGTACCATGGTTGACAGTGTTTTAATTGCGTTAACGTTCATTCCGGTTATTTATTATTCTGACAACTTCTTAATTCTTTATCGTCACAATCATCTCCATCACTTAATTAATTGAAGATCTCCACAACTGTGCTCAAATTCCAGCCTAGCCATTGACGTGTCTGCCGTCTTCAGACGGATTCTAAGAAAATTTAGCGTACTGCTGCGTATTATTCAAATCGTCCACTGAACACAACTTTGGCGTTGGGTAAAATAAAAACCAGTTTTGATTCTTCGGCAGTTGTAAGGATTTTCTCATATTAAAAAATTCCCTAAGGGCACATAAAAAAAAATTAAAAAAATGAAATCCCACGTTGGACACGATGTAGGTTGAACGTACCTTTGTAAATTACGTTTGAACTCCCGTATTGTTAAACAAATTGCCTAATTGCCTTGTAAGCATTGGGTGAAATACATTTGAATGATACATAATATACTTTTTTATTACTATTTTTTTACTAAGTAGAATGGCTAGGGAATTTAAGCGTATTTTGTCGTTGACGTCGTAGTACGTTAAATAGATAACACACAAAACGGCTAGCAGTGGGTACATACGATTTTTTAAAAAAAAGTTTGAGAGTAAATCCTTTAAGCATTATTTCATTACGTCTTACATGCATCTTACTAACGGGTCCCATTCCAATTTGATAGAGTATGTCTATTCCAAATTGGTTGAATGGGAGAGCTGAAATCGGTCCAAACTGAGGATCTGATGACCCAACGATCAGGAAACACTTTTTTTTTTCAAATTAATTACTAGTAAAACAACAGTGAAAAAGATAAAATTCTTTATCGCATTATTTGCATTCGTTTAAATAATTAAGAGGAGCAGAAAACAATTCCAACATTTTTGGTTTGTTGAAAGCATATAAATAGCACATAAAGTAATAAAATTTTACTTATTTCCATTTTCTCGAAAAGAAAATGTTAAAAATGCAAAAATTGAGATGTGATTATATACGTTGGGGGATTTCCAGAAAACGGTGAATTTATCGTTTATTTTCAAATTGGCATACAATAATGTGTATTTAATGAGCATACAAAATAATGTTTCATGATATTGGTTTGGGACAAAACTTATATTTCACAAGAGCACAAAATCATCGATTACAAAAAGTAAAATGTGAACCGAATTAATACTGAAAATTATTATTGAGTCTGAAAAACAATCTAGCAGACGCAAAGTGTGTTTTAGCTAACAGTGGGATATTCTGAGGTATATAAATGAAATTGTTTTGTTCTGCGCATTTTATAATTATTAACAACTATAGGACGCAAAACTTTTTTGTAATGAGGCTACTCATTTTCTTTCAATTAAACTGTATCTAAATCACGTTGTTCTGCCGAGAGAGTTACTTCTAGTTCCTGTAAAAACTTCGCTTTAAGTAACAAAGCGAGGCACGTCCTCTACGTAACGGCAGTTTTGTCTTTCCTTCATCCGACACTTCCTCTTGTGAGTACTCGTCAAACGACCTAGCCGCGGTTAAGCGGTTCGATAATAATTACAGTTCCATGCTACCCGGGGAAATTAGTTCTGGGTTAATGACACAACCGCGCATTCAAGTCTCCACCGCTGCGGCATCGCCTTCTGTGTCTTGCTCCTCGTTCCTAGGCCACCAGTCTATCTTGCTCTCTCTGACTGGCTCTCTGTCAGCTACCGGATAATCACCGACCACACGATACCAGCACGTGCTTTCTTGATGCCTGGCTGGCTACAGCCACGGCCGCGAGGTTGTAAATGCGAACCTTGGAAGAGAGAATTATCATTGTACGTGGTACCATAACAAGCTGTATAAAAATTTGCAAAAAAATTGTTACGGGTCTTTTTTAGTTGTTTCCTTCTCGACGTTTTCTCTGCAGCTGACAACTTGATCTTGTACAACTAAATATATTATTCGATCTTGCAGTTGACTTTCAAACGCTTTACAAGACAGTCATTACCTTGGTATGTTGTCATTATCGGACGATACTCAGATGAATGCGTTTGATAACTTGACTACGGAAGTATTTTTCAGTGTAGTCCGAGGACTTTTCAATTAAATGTGTTAGTGTTAGATAGAAAATTTTGGTCGATGGAGAGTGGAAGATTTGGGAGGCTCTTAACATCGAGATCTTGAGAATCGATGAGGCTGAAACCAGGTGAGTATGGAGCAGTGCCGGAGTGCAAGGATGGAGCAAATGGCAGATCCCCGAGAAAACTCGGCAATCAGAAGCATCGTCCGGCATGACCACGCTGGGAATCGAACCCGGTTATCCAAGGTGGGAGGACAGTAGTCTAACCACTACACCACTGCGGCCCCTCAATTATGAAAATAAGTGACATGTTAGCTAAAGGTGAGTAGAGACAATTATTAAAAAAATTTCTCCAGTTGTCATTTGATGAATGTCTGAAACTAAATTTTGGGTTGAATATTTAACATAAGCATGTGAAAAGGAGAAAAGCGGAGAAATTTTCATATCTAGAACTGTGGACGTTTCAATGGAGGTATACAGCATATACAACACCTTTAATTATATTGTCTGCAGGGTACGTAGTAATTTCATTACTTGTGAAAAACACAAATATGATGGAGTAAATTAAGCATCATGGATGGTGTCAACTGCACATGGTTAAGCCAAACTTTGCAGAACTTAAATCGAATCCTCAAAACAATGTTATGTTTGGCATAAAATACGATTTTTTTTAATGAATTATGTACGATACGTTTATGACGATGAAAACAGTCGATGTAAGCGAAATCACACCGTCTTAGAATTAATGAGAGCAGATACAAAACGCCACAATATTAGAATAATATATTGCCGATATCATTAACTGAGTCAGGAATATTTTTGAAACTAATTTATAAACGACTTTGTTGTACCAAAGGTCTAAACTCAGCTGAACTGTCTGTCATCACCTGATCGAGAACTAGTTTTCTCAGCAAAGCTTAAAAATAAACAATAGTTAAAGGCCTCCTCACGTATACATGTTAGAAGAACAACACATTATGTGGAAATACCTAGATAAAATTTGCCTGCGTATATACAGTGTTATAAAACTGCTATTATTTATAGAAGATAATATAAATGAACAGTAGATACATAAATAGTTTCATATTACTAATAATTCTTCCTTTGTGGGNTAAACTCAGCTGAACTGTCTGTCATCACCTGATCGAGAACTAGTTTTCTCAGCAAAGCTTAAAAATAAACAATAGTAAAAGGCCTCCTCACGTATACATGTTAGAAGAACAACACATTATGTGGAAATACCTAGATAAAATTTGCCTGCGTATATACAGTGTTATAAAACTGCTATAATTTATAGAAGATAATATAAATGAACAGTAGATACATAAATAGTTTCATATTACTAATAATTCTTCCTTTGTGGGNAATTTATAGAAGATAATATAAATGAACAGTAGATACATAAATAGTTTCATATTACTAATAATTCTTCCTTTGTGGGTAAAGTTATGTACACGTTCTCTTAGTGCTAGGGAGAATGAAACAATTCTATGTTGTTCACGGTCCATTTGTTCGAGAAGAACGTCTGCAAGAAAGAAAATATCTTACATTGATAATGTCTCCTCCCCCCAAAACGAAATAAAACTATTCCATATCTTTTTCTCCTCTCTCTCTCTCTCTCTCTCTCTCTATCTCTCTCTCTTTCTTTCTCTCTCTCAATACGCTTATCTTTAAAATTAACAATTTTGTCAAAAACCTGAATTTGAAAAAAATGGAAACTTAAGCTAATCTTTGTATAAAAAACATTAAAATGAATAATTTTCTACAGTTTTAACTTGTAACAGTATCAGTAATTCAGTTTCTCATGTATTGTCTAAAAGATAAACTTATTCCAGGTTGTCTGAAACCCTTTGGGAACTAATTTCTTGTTTTAAATTACAATTGGCAACGTCAAATGTATTCATAATATCCGAAAAAAATGTAACAAAAATACTGCATTCACTGTTCAGAATAAATATTATATATTTTTTGCGATTTATTCCGCGCATAACAAGGCAAAGAAATGCTGTGACAGAAAGCGGGCACGGAACCATTTCAAAAAAAATATTGTGAAACATGTTTTGGGCCTTGATGCCAAAGAGGATTACTACGACAATTCCCTACCACTTATGTCCATTGGCAAATGGTTGACCAATAATATTGTTTTCAGTTCACACCAGTCGATCTATCAGCGCGTTTGCCTCGGGCGCCGAGAGAGCTAACTAACAACCGGCTACTACGACCGCGACTCGCTTTATCGCCACGCCATCTCCACTAATGGATTGTAAAAGCCCGGAACACACGAGGAATTCACCACCCGTGGCGTTTGTGCACATATGAAAACATTTGACAAAAAAAATTTTTCTACTTCATTACTACACCTGTATATCTGGCTGGCATTACTCCCCAAACATCAGCAGTTCAGGTTTCTTCAAGATAACTTAATCTTGGAAAATTATTTATTTTCTCTTGCCTTCTTATTTCTCCTTCTCGCTGCACTCTTGGCATATGTTTATGAATTAACATAGAACTACTTACATTAATAAATGTACATGTGTACATTAAAAAAAGGTGCAATCTTTTCAGTGCATTTATAAAAAAATAATACAGGTATTATCATTCTCATCTCAAACATGTTAATTATGATTGCTGTGCTAGACAAACGTATTANTAAAAAAATAATACAGGTATTATCATTCTCATCTCAAACATGTTAATTATGATTGCTGTGCTAGACAAACGTATTATCAACCTTTAAGGTGACATTTCTAAATTATTACTTAACATAGTTTTTTTTACTAATTTATCAATATTTTTAAAGTTGCACTCTGTATAATATTATTTTAGAGTCATAAAATGCATCTTTTCTTCTTTCACAAACAACATAAGATGTATTTATTTTACCATTTTCATAGCTTGTGTTGTGTATTTGTTAAATCATGCAGTTAACAGTACTGAAGTAATTTAGAACGAGCATGTTAGAAAATCCACTAANCTGTTGTGTATTTGTTAAATCATGCAGTTAACAGTACTGAAGTAATTTAGAACGAGCATGTTAGAAAATCCACTAAATTCAACTCAACACGAAATAGATAGTATTATCGTTATTATTATAATTTTTTTTTTTTGTAAAATCATTGGACGAAGAGGTTATGTTACACTTAGCAGTGTGTACCACAAATTTGCTTACGGAGTCGTTTGTCGATGTGCGCACTTAGTTATTACACTCACGTGGAAAGGAGAATGGACAAATGACAGTTTGCGGAATTCACAACCACGATTCAATGTAAAAACATTTACTCTTTATGTGCATAATAGTGGAGCCTATAGTGTAAATCCAAATTTACTTTTCACTCTGCTACAAATAAAAAAAAACATATTTTTGATCTTATCCATACATAAAGCATTAAAAATTGACGTAATATTTACGGTATAACATTCGCCAATGATCTACAATGCTGTATCGAGCAGTCAAGAAATTTTTTAAATTTTATATTTAATAAAGAAACTAATTATTTTATTATATTAAATTTAGAAAATAATTTTTTTAAACTGACAAGTATAGCGCTTATGAAAGCCAGAATGATCCGAATCTAGTGAAATAATGATAACAAAAGAAAAAACTATTGAATGAACTAACTAGCGTACAAGTCTAAACGTCTCCCCGAGTTAAGAATAACACAATGGTAGTATTTTCTTTCTCATATCTAATAATGTCGAGTTACCCAAACTTTTTTAAGAGCAATTTCAGAACTAAGTGTTAGCGCAAAGTAAATATTTTACGTTATTTCTGATTTCATGTCAATTTTACGTTCCCCGATGAAACACATTTTATTTGTATATATACCAATGTTAAAAAAATTCTCTTTTATCGAATTTCAGCTGGGTACAATAAATTATAATTTACGCGTTATTTATTTGATAAAAAACCCGATAAGATACTCCAAGTAAAAACTTTCTTTTAATTTAATTTAACAAAAACAAAAAAGCTGATTTTCACAGGTCCCTGCAGCTTGAAAGATACACAGAAAAGGGCTCATGTGCTTTTGTACGTCCGAGTCAGTCACGAGCAATGCACTCCGCATCTGCTACTTGGCGAAAATTTTACGTACGTTAAAATTTTAGCACTTCAGCATAAGCTTGCGTTCATCAAAATGTAAAGTAGACCTAAGGTTGAAAANATTTTAGCACTTCAGCATAAGCTTGCGTTCATCAAAATGTAAAGTAGACCTAAGGTTGAAAAGCTACAAAAATTATGTCCTTTTAGTACCTTTAGGGATTAGTGCCCTCACATTGATTTAATTGAGAAATTTTATTTGACGTTCTAATCTCAAAACCTATTGAAAATTAAGTGCCAGTTTATATTAGGAGGGAGGGAATGGTTCAACTCTAGTAACTACGTGATTATAATAAGAATTGTAATTTTAATGGTAAGCTAAAGTAAAAACGAATATATCAATAGCTGGATGAAATTTATGATAAATATAAAACTGTATTCAAATATGCGAATAATTACACGTATTTGTAGGCCTACTATTGTTCAGTTGCGTAAATAATAAACTTTCCTCGAAGTTTGTGACACCAAACGAAGTCAAATTTGAACGTAAGAAGCGATCTTCAAGAAGTATTAACTCATAACATGAAAGAGAAAATAAATATTCGGAAGAAGAGGCTAAATAACAAAAACACAGAAAGGTCACGGGCTGTTGATTTCCCGTAAACTATCGTTGGTAAAAATATTTGTTAAAACCCTCCGAAAAAATTAACTATTTTACCACAACTGCTTTTAAACACTGCTCACAAGAGTGCGTGGAAATCGAAAAGCCACGTCCTTCGTAATAAGTCCTTCACTATCTCTCGTATAATTAATTTTATGAATATGGCGTTTTAAATTTTTCTATAAAACTATTGTATGCATGCTGACATTACTATATGAGATAAGGCACGTTTAATGGGAGTAAAAATTTCGAAACAAATTGTTTGTTTTTAAGGAAGTTGTGTCATAACTTAAAATATTTTTACCGAAAATAAATTACAAGTTCGATTCAATACCTGTTTCTACAAGGTTCAGATACTAATTATATAAAGCGGTATTAAGTACTGAGTCACTGACAAATTGCCAAGTATGTAAGTTGTGACACTTCATAATATGTTGGCAAACAGAATTACTGTAATTGTTTTCGAAAAACTTTCAGTTCTTTAATAACATATGTAAAACACAGCTGTGTAGCATTTATGCATTTAAAATAAACCGATAATTGTATAATCATGTCGCACAAACACAAAGAACTCGGAAAGACACGCAAATAACGTACATATACAGGCAAAACTCAGGATGGTCTTACTCTTATAACCGCTGTTATTTTATTACAGAAAAATTCACGAACCTTAATAAAAATTCTAATGGTGTTCAACATTTACAATGTTATATCCTTGTCTGTGTGTTAACCAGGTGCGTTGTACTGCGAGTTGACTTTGTCATTGTATGCGGTGGGTGTTTTCCAAACACTCTGCTGCCCCCCCCCCCCTTTTTTTTGCAACCCTCAACTGCCCTGTCTCTTTATCACATCAACCTCGTGGTCGCTTAATACTTCGTCATCCAATTCTCAACGAAAATTGACTAAAAATGCCATGTATATTCTTTCCATTAACTTTATTAAATTTCCTCCTGATTCAGTTACGAAGAAGTTTGAAAACCGTTCAACCGAAATTGATTGCCAGCTTAATTTAGGTATGTGGAAGTCAAGTAAAAAAAAAATTCTTCTGCTGGCCTTGGAACTTGTAAGTTGACTTCGCTAAGGAATGTTTGATCCAAAAAGTAGTTTCACCAGATATTTGTCTTTTAATGGCTCTACACACGAAATTTCCATCAGCAAAAATAAACTCAAGCAGCAAAATTTGAAACACTGTAGACTGAAGCCTACGATTTTCCAGTGATAAGTTTTGGCACTCGGTCAATACAGCCCTACAATTTTCGCGATTATTGCAGCACTTTCGTTGCTGAACTCTGAAAAATATGGCAGTCTCGCGTGAAATGGATTAGTCTTTTTTTTACACATTTCAGAGTAGTAATGTTTGTAAGAGAAATGTATTTGCGTTTCTAATAACTTTAAATTATTAACTTATCATTCCATAAGCACGTGTTAATAGGCCAACGATAAAGTAAATTTTTTATGTAACGGATATGCCAAACGTCATGGAATACGGATCTAGTATCGTGTAAGCCCTCCTTTAGCCTGGCGAATTGCAGTTAACTCGTCGTGACTTCACAAATTGAGAGAAGGTGACCAATGCCATCTGGATAGCTACGCACAGCTTACTACTGTTTGTAGATGTAGGACCTTGGGTGCGTGCGCATACCTCAAGTATAACTAACCCCCTCCCCCTTTTTCCGTTCCAGGCGTCCCATAAAAGCTCCCTGAGGTTCTTACCGAGTGAATGAGGTGGCCGGATCAGTCATTGGAACTCTCCAGAACACTCCTCGAATAAGTTCTAGACAACTTGGGCCGACTGACACAGTGAGTTATCCAGTCATCCTGCTGTAGGGGTAAGTGAAGTCCGTGAAAGGCTGCAATGCAACGCTATGGCCAGCGCCCATGTACTCTCGCGATGTCAGCGCACATCTGAGGAAGGTCTGCGCTCTTTCAAGATGCAACGGTACGGTGGCGTCACTGACCATTTCCTTTACATACTGCTACACCATGATTTTTGGCATGCCAGTGTGTATGCAATTTGTCGAAAGAAAGGAAATAATCCGGGTTTTAAAACTGCTCAGTTAAACTGGTTCTTACAACGTTTCTCATATTTACTTGTCACGAATACAGAATATCTGGACCAACACTAAAAGTAAAAACACTAAGTGTGTATGGTGTAGAGTGTGCTTGCAAGCTACTCAGTCATTTACATTGAACGAATTTTTTTCCTCTAGAAATGTTTAAACCGCGAGGCTTTGACTAAGATCTGCATCAATGCTTCCACAAACACGTATTTTGAAACGGTGTTCAAGTTACCCTGTCATGGTTTTAATGAGACTGTAATACGTTCAAGTAGCGCAGAATAAATTTCTTGGTTTGACAAATAAAGTGTTAACAGATATTCGCGTCGCTGTATGAACACGTGTTTTTGATAGTTTTGTAGTAAAATCGCGAACGAGTGTTGGCGTCATGCGCATCAGGGGGAAAACCAGTGTACTTCATATTAAGTCTGTGTTTAAACCACTTGTTCGTGTAATTGTATAATATGCCCTCGTACGCCCTGCTTCATCCGAATCGNTATTAAGTCTGTGTTTAAACCACTTGTTCGTGTAATTGTATAATATGCCCTCGTACGCCCTGCTTCATCCGAATCGCGGATAACTATCTTTTGAATGGGCTTTGAAAAAAATAATTTTTAGCTCGCAGCACGAAAGTCTTCCGCATGTAACATCAAATGTTGTAACATATTATGGAAAATAGTTGTATACTTTTAGAAATGTGTGAATATTCATTAGATTAAAACGTTTACGGATAATTATGCCTTTCATTCTTGAACAAATTAAAAAAAACTGATTAATGAAAGACTAAACGAAACGAAACTTTTCGAGTTCAATAAATGTTTGAGTGCTTGTGAATTGAAACGTTTGTTTAGTTCAATGATAACGTAAATTTTGGTATGTACAGCAACTTTTTTATATCATTTGTAGCATTACTAATATAACTACATATAATTTTTAATTTTGGCATAACTTATTTTTCAAATNCTTTTTTATATCATTTGTAGCATTACTAATATAACTACATATAATTTTTAATTTTGGCATAACTTATTTTTCAAATACGTCACGTGTTGAATTACTGCTTTTTATTCTTATTTTGCAACACACTGATGTCCATAATGTTTCTCATTTACGTAAAAATCGCATTCATACAAGACTAAAAGTTTTTCCGTCTCGTAACTACAGCTGATATTTTTTTTTTTTTATGGTTTCACTCACATTAAGGAATATCTGTCTTGACTTTGCTTTGGTCATGTTTCTAACCATATCACAGAGTCAGGCAATTGTCATTTTATCCAAGGCAATGTTAACTATTTGAAGTGTTGCCGTAAACGACAGTAAAGGGCGGGAAAATTCTTAGCAAGTTCTTCAGTTAACGAACTCCACCTAATTCCAGAGTTTTGCGCAAGCATTCACGACAAGGGTAGAACACACGCGCAAGCTCCGCCGTCAACAGAAAATGATTTCACAGGTAAAAAAAAAAGCGCTCTCTGACAAAAGACAATGACGTCGGCACTTGTGGACGGCGTTTTCGAGGGGGGAAGAGTAGACTCGCGTGTTTGCTCAGCTTCTAGCGCCGTTGTCCGACGGACACGCGGCGGCCGTAGTGAAAATAGCGGTGGAAGGAAGAGTACGAAGGAGTGGTCTCTCTTCGCCGTGGCACAATGTTGACGCTGACTCCACTCCGCGAAGAAGATGGAGAAAAAAAAAAGGCTTGGCACTTTTCCCTCCGAACGTGCGTGAGCGCGCGAGCATCGATGGCGGAAAGATCCCCCCCTTACCAGGAACGTCTTCAGGATCGTAAGAACTCCAGTGGGCCTCCTCGGAGTACGCAAACATCGCCGTCATTTACAATACTTCGCAACGTCAACAGCTCCCGGCGGTCGGGTCGAGAAGGGCTCAAGTCGCAGACCAGCAACTCTATGTCACTTTATCACCTTACTATTCGCCTCCTTCTCATGAAGATTCAATCGAAACCTCCGTTCTGCGCTCATTACGTTCAACGCGAAGGAGCGTTACCACTGGGATAGAACTATTTCATGGCTACAAAGTGCATTTAATTATGGCCGGCATGAGTTACACAAAGCTACACCTTTTAGCCTTGTGTTTACACCTAATAATACTTTGTCAAGTCTTTGGAGTTTAAATGACCCTATCTCTGATGACCCAAAATATATTGAGGAGGTCTGGGGAGGGACCTTGAAAAATATAAAACGGCATCACTCTTAGAGCCGTATTACGTACAACCGAAACAGGGTTGATGACCCTTTCAAAGTGGGTGACCTTGTTTTGTGTAAGGCGCATCCCACTAGTAAAGCTTCTGGCAAGGAAAAGGCTAAACTTTCGTATAGATGGACCGGTCCATTGCAAATACGTTTCCTTACTTCTGCTTCTGCAGGTCTTGCTGAACCCAGTACATGGAAAGAATGTTACGANGTCCATTGCAAATACGTTTCCTTACTTCTGCTTCTGCAGGTCTTGCTGAACCCAGTACATGGAAAGAATGTTACGAGAGCTCATATTTCACATTAAAAAATATTTAATTCACTACGCCCAAAATAGGGTCCTTATTTTCCGTTGCCGTTGTTGGAGCGGCAGATCCACACTGCATACATATTTTATCTTGTGTTTTGGTTGTTTAGTTGGTCAGTGCCAACTTCTTTAGTTTTGAGGCCCTGAGCCTAGTTTGTCCATGGCCNATTGTGTTTTGGTTGTTTAGTTGGTCAGTGCCAACTTCTTTAGTTTTGAGGCCCTGAGCCTAGTTTGTCCATGGCCTAATCACCCACGCGTCATACTCCTTTAGGGTCTATTGTATTCTGCGCTCATATATTATTTTCTTGTTAAAAAAANGTCCATTGCAAATACGTTTCCTTACTTCTGCTTCTGCAGGTCTTGCTGAACCCAGTACATGGAAAGAATGTTACGAAAGCTCATATTTCACATTAAAAAAGATTTAATTCACTACGCCCAAAATAGGGTCCTTATTTTCCGTTGCCGTTGTTGGAGCGGCAGATCCACACTGCATACATATTTTATATTGTGTTTTGGTTGTTTAGTTGGTCAGTGCCAACTTCTTTAGTTTTGAGGCCCTGAGCCTAGTTTGTCCATGGCCTAATCACCCACGCGTCATACTCCTTTAGGGTCTATTGTATTCTGCGCTCATATATTATTTTCTTGTTAAAAAAACCACGGTACTAGAATTAAGGTATATTATTTTGTTGTACGTCATACGTGTTTGTATTGATAATTGGTTGNTAAAAAAACCACGGTACTAGAATTAAGGTATATTATTTTGTTGTACGTCATACGTGTTTGTATTGATAATTGGTTGCATTTAGGCATTTTAGATATAGTCTGAGTAAGTTTTTTATATTGGATGTTATCCGATGAAAAAAAAAACAAATATCGAGGATATCAACATTCATCAGTTTGTAGGGGAACATTTTGTTTGTTTTAGCTTCTTTTCAGCAGGGAGTGTTTGCGTAGGTCGCCTGGTTGCTGGCCGTGCATATTTCTCTGGCTGCAGTGTCCATTCTGTGCAAGTGTTTTGCAGTGACTGTAAATCAACGTGAAACTGGTTTCATTTTCGAAAAGGAGGACAATATTTGGTTTTCTGATCATTATTATTACATTGACCTGGACTTTAATCTTGTAGAATTGCAAGATGAGTGTTTGAAATTGGAGGACCTGTTGCAACAGTGCTTTTGGTTCATGATAAGAAATTTACTTATTCATCAGCGATCACATCCTTTGAACAAAAATTTAATCCTGCCATTCAGAAACTTGATCAGTCCCTTGTAGCTTTCAAAACAGAAGCGTCTACTTTAACTTCATTGTTGCTAGTGGATAGTAAATACCATAGAAGAAGGAACCTGAAATTTGGGTGGAAAGATACTCAACAATTTTTTTGGAACCCTAGACAAGGATGATTTAGACAATTTAGATATGACGGGAATTCTTTGGCTGAATCCCAAGACGATATTTCAATGAATATTGCAAATCACATTATGTAAATAAAAAATCTTGAAGATCGCGTTCTGAACAATACTAAATACATCCAAAGTTTGGCTTCCAATTACATAGAACATTATAATCTTTTCATCTCACAATTTAATGAAACTTTACAGGATGCGTTGTCCATTACGATTCTAATAAGTTTTCATGTGGACTTAAATACCATATTATTGCGTGTTAGTGAGGCATTGTAAAATTCAAAACTTGGATGTTTTAACCTGAAAAACGCTATTGAAGTTGGTGGCAAGTTATGCTCAACTCTATTACCTCAAAATTTGTTTATTTATATTCTGGGAAGTATTCAGCATCTAATCAGTTTACCTCTTTACACAGAGGGGGCAAAAGTCATGGAATAGCAATATGCAAATATACAGATGGCAGTAGTATCGCGTACAAATTGAATAAATGAGCAGTGCATTGGTTGAGCTTTCATTTTAGTCAAGTGATTCATGTGAAAAGGCATCTGACGTGATTATGGCCGCACGAAGGAAATTAACAGACTTTGAACCCGAAATTGTAGTTGGAGCTAAACGCATGGGACATTCCATTTCGGAAATGGTTAGGGAATTCAACATTCCGATATCCACAGTGTCAAGAGTGTGCCGAGAATACCTAATTTCAGGCACAACCTCCCACCATGGACAATGCAGTGGCCGACCGCCTTCACTTAATGACCGAGACTAACGACGTGTACGCAGAATGGTCAGTGTTAACAGACAAGCAACACTGCGTGAAATAACCGCAGAAATCAATGTGAGACGTACGACGGACGTGTCCGTTAGGAGAGTGCGGTGAACTTTGGCTGTACTGGGCTATGCTAGCGGAAGACCGACTCGAGTGCCTTTATTAATAGCACGAAATCGCCTGCAGCACCTCTCCTGGACTCGTGACGGTATCAATTGGACCCTAGACGACTGGAAAACCATGGCTTGGTCAGATGAGTCCCGATTTCAGTTAGTAAGAGCTGATTGTAGGGTTCAAGTGTGGCGCAGACCCCACGAATCCATGGACCCAAGTTGTCAACAAGGAATTGTGGAAGCTGTTGGTGGCTCCATAATGGCGTGGGCTGTTTTTACATGGAATGGACTGGGTCCTCTGGTCAAACTGAACCGATTGAGTGGAAAGGGTTATGATCAGCTACTTGGAGACCACTTGCAGCCATTCATGGACTTTATGTACCTAAGCAACGATGGAATTTTTATGGATGACAATGTGCCATGTCACCGGGCCACAACTGTTCGCGATTGGTTTGAAGAACANCGATGGAATTTTTATGGATGACAATGTGCCATGTCACCGGGCCACAACTGTTCGCGATTGGTTTGAAGAACATTCTCGACAACTCTAGCGAATGATTTGGCCACCAAGATCACCCGTCATGAATCCCATCGAACATTTATGGGACATAAACGAGAAGTCAGTTCGTGCCCAAACTCCTGCACCGGCAACACTTTTGCAATTATGGACGTCTATAGAGGCAGCATGGCTCAATATTTCTGCCGGGTACTTCCAACTACTTGTTGAGTCCATGCCACGTCGAGTTATTGCACTTCGCCGGGTAAAAGGAGGTCCGACACGATATTAGGAGGTATCCCGTGACGTTTGTCGCCTCCGTGTATATGGTTTCCCCAGTCTCATCGGAAAATCTCCNTACGATATTAGGAGGTATCCCGTGACGTTTGTCGCCTCCGTGTATATGGTTTCCCCAGTCTCATCGGAAAATCTCCACATGTACTATGGATTAAGTTATGTACAAGCAATTGTCATAAAATCTTCTCTTAACGCAATTGTTAAAATTCCGCTAGCGAGCAAAGATAGTCTTTTTTAACGATGCCATGTTTTCCCGTGTTCTATTTTGGTTCCGAATCTCAATAGGTATTTGTTAGTAACTCTGAGTGAGTACCTGATTGTTAGTTTGGGCAGAAAACATTTTGCACCTGTTAAAGCGAATTCTTTGTCTGGGTGTAAAACACATGGAGTAACCTTATGTCCCACTGTTTTCCCATTTTTTGTTGGTCTCGTAAATAATTGCGAAATTAATTTCTTTCTTGGTAAACCTGTTCTTGGCATATGTGATGAGTCATTTGTGAGTTTAAGTATCCTTTTCTTGCGGAACACAAAATCAGTTTTGCTGTTTGCTATAAATGTTTCCACTGATGTTACATTCCTTTGTAGGTATACCACTGAAGCATTCCAACCTGTTACTTTACCTCTAAGTGTTACATGTTTTATTTCCAATGTCATTCATTGTGGCATAGTTAGCCAGTCATTCAAATCCTTTGGGGCAGTAAATTGTGCTATGTATTTTCATTAATCCTTGCCCACTATAAACATTCGTAAGTTCAGCACTAACTTGACCGCTCCACATTACTCAAAATTACCTCACCTTTCTGTCAACGACTCTCTTGTGAAATAAGGGGATACCCTTCGTGCTTCCCAGCCCCGTGGTACTGACCTCCATGATGTTTTCTATCCCCTCCGTCCTTCCCAAGCCGCAAAACCTAACAATGATCATAGTGTTACCGCCGTGGCAGCTTCTGCATTTACGATTCTTGGTGTTATTATTGTAATTACTGGTTATTGGTTTAAAAGGTTAATTTGTGCTACGTCCCCTGCTCAAAACTGTTGTCCTGCAACATTGCCTGAGCGTTCTGTTGTGGTTACCTTACCCACGCCCCCTTCTGATGTAGTAGGGTAATTTGGGTAATTGTTTGAGTAATGTAGTTTAAGTGGTATAAGGCATGTTTGATTTGTAGAATTTTAAGTTGTTGGGCATTTGCTGTCACCACTACCCTTCTTAGACCTGGTCTGTCTTGGAGGGAGGAGTGTGTGCCGTTTTTATTTGGTGGCACGCGTTTTTTTTTTTTTTTTTTTGTAATTATGTTGTTTGGTAAGTTTTATTATTCCCTTTTAAACCACAGCTTTTCGTTCCTGGTTTCCACTGCCATCTCTTAGGCAAAGAGTGAAGTAATTTAAATTTATTTGGTCTCTCCAATATGACAGTTACTATCAAAAAGTTCAAATATGTCAAAATTAAAAATAAAATTAAAGAACAGGTTTTTTTAAATGTGAGATATGCAACAGAAAATTCTGTAAGTTATAAAGAAATATTGCCTTTTGTTAGTTATGTCGTAAACATAGAGANATAAAATTAAAGAACAGGTTTTTTTAAAAGTGAGATATGCAACAGAAAATTCTGTAAGTTATAAAGAAATATTGCCTTTTGTTAGTTATGTCGTAAACATAGAGAATTACTTTTCCGTTGGCGCTTTCTTGTGCACACATTGTTATTATTAATCGCAGTGATAATATTATAAGTTCAGTTATTTCATCTACAACGCCTATTTTCTTAATAAACTAACAATATGGCTTGTGAAATTATTTCTCTTATGTTCTTTGCGCTGCACGACGATCGTCCTGTCGATCTCTGCAATGTTGTAAGTGGCAAGCACATACGAGGTTATCTTTAGTGTTTGTCAATGTTTCGCTAAAGCGATTTTCGCAATGTGATGATTCCGTCTTTTTCGTTCTTATTGGACATTTTCTCAGCCATGTAACATGCCATGTCACTGATGTTAGGCATTTTGCCTTTTTCTACCATCTAATGGTTTTAAATTGGGAATCACCGCTTCCGGTGTGTAATACTAAGATTCGCTTATTCGTTTATGTTTGACTGTATAACCTTATTCACATATTTTTTATAATAATTCTTTAATGCTTAAATAGCGGTCCACGACTTTAGGTGAATGCAGTTATAGAGTTCATGGATGTCTAGTAACTGGCCCTGGAACTTCTCAAAATGGAATTCAGATCGTGTGTTACCTCTTCTCCCGAGGCAAAACGCCCCATAAACAAGNGGCCCTGGAACTTCTCAAAATGGAATTCAGATCGTGTGTTACCTCTTCTCCCGAGGCAAAACGCCCCATAAACAAGTTTTACTCGGCGTTTCTGGCAGTTTGGCCAACGGACCAGCGAAACCCAACAAAATAATTTTCGTATTTAAAAAACACATCTAGGTAACCATGGATTTATGCCAAGGGCCTCACCCTGCCGGCAGGGGGTTGGGCTGTGGATGGGACAGTCCTAGGAAAGAATACATTTTCTTAATTGNAAAGGGCCTCACCCTGCCGGCAGGGGGTTGGGCTGTGGATGGGACAGTCCTAGGAAAGAATACATTTTCTTAATTGGATTTGTTGTTCACCCCAGTTGTCACAGTAGGGAGGGGATCAGTCTAACCACTACACCACTGCGTAGTAGTATTTATGAATTATAAAAATTGTATAAATATTAAAGGGGCATTGTGTTTGCCATAGTCTATTCGCGGTTTCTTCACACTTTTTGAATGAAATCTTTGAAAAATTGCTTCATGTATAACGTGTTTCATTCTTTCTTAAATATGCAACCTATCAAAAGCGTTTTATACGTGTGTTAATATAACAGTGTTTTTTCTAGTAATACACTGAAGAGCCAAAAAAATTGGTACACCTGCCTAATATCGTATAGGGCGCCCGCGAACACGCAGAAGTGCCGTAAGACGACGTGGCATGGACTTGACTAATACCTGAAGGTATGCAGGAGGCAACTCACACCATAAATCCTGCAGGACAGTCCACAAATCCATAGAACTGCGAGGCGGTGGAGATCTCTTCTGAACAGCACGCTGCAAGGCATCCCAGATCAGATATGCTCAATAATGTTCATGTCTGGTGATTTAGGCGGCCAATGGAAGAGTCTTAAGTCAGAAGAGTGTTCCTGGAGCCACTAGGTAGCAACTCTCTACATGTTGGGTGTCACATTGTCCGGCTAGAATTGTCCACGTCCGTCGGAACGTACAATGGACATGAATGGTTATAGGTGATGGGGCAGGCTGCCGACGTATCTGTCACCTGTCAGAGTCATATCTAGAAGTATCAGGGGTCCCATTTCACGCCAACTGCACACGCCCCATACCATGACAGAGCCTCCACCAGCTTGAACACTCCCCTGTTGAAATGTAGGGTGCATAGATACATGAGGATGTCTCCATACCCGTACACGTCCATCCGCCCCTATGTTAACCTTTGCTCTGAACAGTCTGGTCCGTTCGTGTTTCCAGTCATCAACAATCCAATGGCGGTGTTGGCAGGCCCAGGCGAGGCGTAAAGCTTTGGGTCGTGCAGTCAACAACGGTACACGAGTGGGCCTTCGGCTCCGAAAGCCNCGAGGCGTAAAGCTTTGGGTCGTGCAGTCAACAACGGTACACGAGTGGGCCTTCGGCTCCGAAAGCCCATATCAATTATGGTTCTGTGAATAGTTCACACGCTGGCACCTATTGATGCCCCAGCATTTAAATCTGCGCCAATTTGAGAAGGGGTTGCACGTTTTTTCACGTTTGATGATTCTCGTCAGTCGTCGTTTGTCCCGCTCGTTCACAATCTTTTTCCGGCCTCAGCGATGTTGAAGATTTGGTGTTTTAACGGATTCCCGATATTCGCGGTACACTCGTGAAATGGTCATACGCAAAAATTCAAATTTTACCGCTACCTCGGAGATGCTATGTCCCATCTTTCGTGCACCGACTATAACACCAAGTCCAAACTCACTTAAATCTTGATAATCTTCCATTGTAGCAGCAGTAACCGATCTAGTAACTTTGTCAGACGCTTTTTGTCTTATATAGGCGCTGCCAACCGCATCGCGTTACTCTGATTTGTTCCATACCACTGTTATTTGCATATGCACGCCTATACCAGTTTTTTTGGCTCTCCAGTGTAAAATGAACATTTACTTATATTTGATCTATAAATAATAATATTTTGTTTATAAATAATTTGATTAAATATAGACAAAAAAAAGGTGTGTTGGCAGTGCCTAGTATTAAATAGTTCTCATGCAAAATATTATTAGACTGAGTGCGCACGAATGCAGCGCGTTGTCCTATTAGTGTGAATTTCTAGACTCATTTAAGCTTTGTTTGCACAGTCGGAGGAATATCATGAATGCAGAACTTAAGCAGATCTTCAGAAAAGTTGTAAGTAAGTGTGAATGAGCTATATTAATCTTATGCCAGTATTTTCCAACACAATGGTTTTTTTTTTCGTGGGTTGCAGATTGTTACGTTTTCGTGCACTGAAGATTGGCTTACATCCATCCCGATTCGTTCTCTCATTCCGTTTACGTGTTTCGTGTATGTTTTACAACGCATCCATGCATAATAGAACGGGCATAATCCATTCCAAAGCTAAAAAGTTGTTAATGACAAAGCCAAAGCAACTGGTAAGCTAGTCTGTTCATCATGCTCTTGCAGCAGAAAATAGTTCCATCGACATTTCACGATTCTAAAGGTCAATTGTTGTGTTTTAACTATTAGGTGCGTACTGTAATTCTTCGCTGTACGCATGTAAGAATATACGTTATCTGCATGCAGCTTGGAAATATTTTTGTGAGTTGTTTTCTTCCGGAGCAAAAACACTTCAAGTGACCAATGTTGTGCCAGATGGAGGAGGAGGTGGGTAAATCTGAAGTGTCGCCGTTTCTCAAAAATATTTTTTAGAAAAGCCTTTACAAGTAGGGATGCAAGGCAGTTGTTTAATAGTTTTTGTACAGTAAAATTTTTTGGTATGTTTACAAGAAAAATCCTTGGAAACCGTTGCCAAGAAAATCCTTTTTGAAACTACAGACAGTTCTCTTATAAAATCTGCGAGATATATATATATATATATAAAATGTGTGTAAAATTACAAGTTATAGCCTTATATCACAAATTTAATTATTTAAAAGTATAAATAATATTGTCATTTCTTCTTGAAAACCAATGTGATGAATTAGTAACATAATTACTTTAAAATAAAAGTAACAAAAATAATTATTACCCTTAGCCAGCACAGGAACTAGAACCCATAACCCTTTTATTATCAGCCCGCACCCTTAACCACAACACTTACGTGACTTACGATTTTTAAATTATTTTTTATATTAAATATACCAGCAATTACTTAAAAAGTATTAAGGAAGTTATTTGATTAAGAAGAATACATTTACTTCATTTTAAGAGTTTTGTCTAGCCAGACAACATTAACAGTTAATGAGTAATATGGTCACGTTTTATTGAAATTATCACTTTTTTATTATTATTTGAGTTGTTTCAAGTGTTTTACGTTATTCAAACTTTCAATACTATTGTTATTGCTTGTTGCACAAACAGATATATACGGTTTTACGTTGTTCAGTGTCCGCCATTTTGCTGAAGCTCGTGGATAGGGGTCAGTATATTACAAACATTCCTTGAGGTCTTTTACAAACACGGCCCTTGTAGTATTACAAACGAGCAGTTCCACAAGAGAAATGTTTGTACCGTTACCAGGATTTGTAACTTTACAAACAATTTCTAAGTATAAATTGTCAATTCCACTTACAGTGCAAATAATTCCTTTCATTACAGATACGTAACTAAAAAAATATATTGCTTAGATAATATGAAAGCGAAGTGGGAGTGAATCGGACAGTCGGTCTTGATGGACATCTGACGTAGTTAGTTTTTGCGTGTGTTTGATTCTGACAGCTCACTGCTCATGATACATGTATGAGTGGCCGGCTGCATAGGAAATGCCTTACAAGTGCAGACAAGCAGATTGATACAAGCTGTCGCCTTGTAACGGGCGCAGAATAGGAGGACGTAAAAAATACTCAGTGTGATCAGAGTCGCGATTTGCAACGCCCGTCGCAGAATGAGTGAGTACGCCGACATGACAATGACTCGTGCGGTGGTCACATTCGGGTCAAGCAGGGACGGTGGAGCATCAGAAATGAGGAGAGGTAATTCAATTTGAAGTCAGTGGGTAAAGGAAAGGAAGCATAAGTATGGAGTGTTTTGTTAGTCACGTACTACTAACAGAAAATTTACTTTGTTGCTTGTAAATTGAAAATACCTTTGACTTAGGTTCCAAGAAAAGGACTTTAAATTTTATTACACTCCAACACTTTTAATTTTAAATAGCTATCAAACAAGTGGAATCTAGCAATACTAATAATTACCGAGTTCTTTTAACACAGTACCTATACATTTCTTGAGCTGTCTGGTTATTCTGGGTTCTTTCTAGCGTCCCCCTAGCCATATATTGCGTGAAAATAAGCCAAACCTCACTAGTGATCTGGTACACTGCCAATACAGATAACTGAAGAAAATATATAATTTACGTTCGTCTTAAAAATGTAAAACCAATTAGTGCTTTTACATTGTCGGTCATAATTTCAGTGACAACTTTACTTTCCCATTATAACTGTACGGCGTGGATTTGTGCGAAGTGATTTTCTTACTACCTGTGGTATTCTCCCCTTTGAAGGTTATGTTGCTAATTAACAAAGCCAAAGAGTAAATTTAAAGTAAGTTATTTTCTGGATAGTTCTGATCGTAAAAAATTGTCCCCTTGCTTGGCGAATGATGATTTTAAAAGTTTCTGCTTCATGACAAATAATTTGAAAACATATAAATATATCTGAAAAATGTAAGATCTAAAGTTTTTCAATATTTTCGTTCCAACGGCCACAAGGTGTACACAAAAGATACGATGCTATATTTACTAATGTGTTGAACTTGGACAGTCACATCGATCTGCACGAATCGAAAGCCAGAAGTTCGTAAAGCGATCCAACAGACAACATGAAAATCTTATAGTTATATGAATACTGCTAGTAGAGTTCAATATTTGTGTTTGCCTGTGATAATAGCAAAGTATATTATTTAGGCTGAGTGTTACAAAGATATCGGTTAAATCCTTAGGCTTACGGAATTCTGAACGAATCTTAAGGTTTAGCGGTGTAATTTATCTTAATTTGTATGGTGAATTTCCTTGACCCATATATATCAGTTTATCTATTCAATAATCAATACTTTAAATCGCTTGACATATTTTAAAATTTATTCACACTGCTCATGTTTTTCGAAATTTTTTAGTTAAATGAAATGCCGATAAGGGGAACNACATATTTTAAAATTTATTCACACTGCTCATGTTTTTCGAAATTTTTTAGTTAAATGAAATGCCGATAAGGGGAACTTATTCGCGATCTAGCTGAGAGCACAAGTATTTGATTTAAAACTTAATAAAAAGGACAAGGGGCTTATTTTTTAACAATATATTTTAATAGTTACTATCTGTACACAATCCGAATTCAATGTTTTATAACCTTACGTGCTTCCATTGCTTTCTCGACGAAGATAATAATTTTAACAGATATAAGAGATTACTAACATATGATCAAGGGATATTTGCTTCGAAAAGCGTGGCAGCATTGAGACTGTGCACCACGCTGCTTCATACTTATGACGTCACCCACCGAATACAATTTAGAAACGAGCCCTTTGCGCGTGTCCCTAGCAGTGGTTCGCCATTCGTTCACAGTATTGTCAAAAATCACATGCGATCGAACAGAGATACAATGATTTCGTGCATTTAGTTTAAAAAAAAAATATTTTCATTTAATTTGTAGAAATATGTTGATAATGTTAAAACTAATAAAAAAAATGTAAGAAACTTTCAAAACATTTATTTATAAAAACATTAAAACGAAACAGGACAACAAGCCGTACATTTTCGAAAGATACACTGGAATTATAAATAATGTTGCGATAATTATCTACCCCAAAACTGGCATAGAACCAAATAGCGCTGAAATATATGGATTATCGCGAAAAGAGCCTTATTTAAAACAATGGTATTTTAATGAAAGTGGTAAAAAACTATTTCATACTTAACGCGTCAATTTATTATACTAAAATTTGTATTGTCACTACTGTGATCATTCTGTAAACAATAGAAAATATTTCTTTTTACTATAAAAAGAATATTTTCAGAAAACTCTGCTTTTTTAAAATAATTTTTTTTTTAACTGCAGATAACTTTATGAAATCCAGAGCAAGATACTTCAGTCATGTTATAATGAATGTCAATAATGGTAGGAAAGTAACCGTTTGATGGCAGGAGTTTGATTTAACTTTGGTATTGTCTCGTAAAACTCTGTTAATTAATAAATGTAAAATGTCTGGGATNAATGGCAGGAGTTTGATTTAACTTTGGTATTGTCTCGTAAAACTCTGTTAATTAATAAATGTAAAATGTCTGGGATTTTCACATGGATTTTAATAAACCTGCCGGAACTATTTTCTTCATCTTTGAATACTGTAAAGTGCCGGGTTTTCGGTACGTATAAAAACCCTAGCGATACAGCAGATATATGCTGTTCACAATACATATAGTGAGCACCTTGAAATGAATCTTTGAAAAAAAAATTACTGCCCGTCAACGGTATACATACTACCCTATTTACTAGCATACCGGCTCCCAGTTAAGTTGGCAGCGAAATATCCTTAGTAAAATGGTTCCAAGCCTTGACGTTGTATTGCGAGTGTAATTTAAAAATGTATAGCAAATTGTTTTTTTCTTATTATACTCATCAGAGAACATATTGGAACATTTAGGTTCACCGCAATTTCATGTTTTATCTCAACTGGAGTATGAATAAAGCCATATAGGCCCACGGTAGTGCAAATCTCACATTTAGCGTAAGAATACAAAATTATGATGAAAGTAGATCACAAACAGTGTTTTCAAAAGTGCCCACTTTACCGTAAAAATCATATGAGCACCACGACTCTTAAGGCCATGANGATCACAAACAGTGTTTTCAAAAGTGCCCACTTTACCGTAAAAATCATATGAGCACCACGACTCTTAAGGCCATGACCTCCCATTCCTACAGCCTTTGCGAGAATTAATTTTTTAAACCCAAATGGGAGCCGATATTGTAAAAACGCTCTAACCTATTTAATACAAATAGTTTTTATTATGTAGTGTAATTTTTTCAACACAAAATATTATATAATTTTAATTATTTACTAAATAAACAAAATTTTTGTTAATCAATTATTTAGAAAAAATTATACCTTTGTTTTGTGTAAAAAAAAAAAGACTGCATAATAAAAATAATTTTGAAAGTATGACATGAGGATTTTACAGTATCGGCACCCATTTGGGTTTAAAAAATTAATTTTCGCAAAAGCTGTAAAAATGGGAGATAACGGCCTCAAACTGGTTGTTGCGCAGTTGGCCTGCGCATTCTGAACTACATTCTGTGGAACAGCGAGAGCACATGTGCCGCTGTTGCACTCGGCGGGCGAGGCCACGTCGCGGACCGGAGGTCTCGAGTGGCCCGNGAGCAGCTCTCCCCACGAGGTGGCCGGAGATGTCGCGGCGGCCAACCCAAACACGCCAACCAAAACACTCGACACACGCCAGGGTCGGGCGCGGTGGCAGCAACGCGACCCGCGGCCAAGCCGCGAACTACTTTCCTCGCGGAAACCGGCTCGCGTCGAGTTCGGAACGTACCACCTCTATAGGCTGTTCGTGGTTAAGGTGGCCGCCTGGTTGAAGAAATAATGCACGCCTGAGGCCTAAAAGCTTGGGAGTGGTAGGGGTGACCGAGACATGCGCATCAACTCTCCCACCGCCTCTACTCGCAAAACACGTTCAGTGGCGTGCAGTCTTGCCGTCGATAACGCGGCTCTACGAGTTTTTCAGCGGACAGCCTACTATCACTCAATAATAAAAATAAAGGTTTTACGCACATCCCTGTTATTTTTTTAATGTTTTCTACTGGTATGTTCATACCTAAAAATGACCGTGAAAACACCCGATTGAGCCATTTTCACAATCACAAAAATATGCTTTAGAGAGAAATGGAGGATCTGAAAAACGTATACAGGTGCGTAACGTTTCTTAAATGCTTTTCATAAGCAGACCTCACTCAGACACGTTAGACTGTTTTATAACAAAACGTTTTCTGTTGGAGCTTTGCACATCATTTAGAAGACCTGCTTGGAATCAATTTTTCTTATTATTCTGTATCTCTTCGCCATATGCAAAATTAATATTGTCCATTGACCGTCTCACTTTATTCATCCGTCATCCAAATGAAACCGTCGAATATTTAGGTGTTGGTTGTAGTGGAGAGATTTTGGCTGCTCTTAATATCGAGGTCTTGAGAGTCGATGAGGTTTAAGCGAGGCGAATTGGAGCAGCGCTGGAATTCCAGAGCGGGGAAAACGGAAGATCCCCGTGAAAACCCACCGACCAGCACGATTCCCACGTAACGGAATTTTTAGGAAAGTAAAATGTAAGGAACATTCTCGCTATTATGTGTTTTAAACATGAAATATTGACTTCAGTAGACATATACACTCATTTGCAAAATAATTAATCACACTGAAGGTGCCATCGCAGGGCCACGTAAGTTGGTACAGGCACAGTGCATCAAAGTATTGAATCATAGAAAGAAGGTTTTTTCCAGGGGACTAACACTTACAGGATGCACTTAGCGTGGTGTTGGAACCCACGTAGCAAGGAGACAGAGAGAAATATGGTCGAACATGGAGGCATAAGGGCGTAGGATGTTCTCTTGAGGAAAATCCTGTTACAGCTGGCGCAACCGACACTACACTTCCGTCGTAGTTGCAGCTGGCCGAAGCTGTCATCAAATCTGGTCCCAGGCGTCCTCGATGGGCGAGAGTCGTCGGGGGAACTTGCTGGCTGAGGAAGTACTCTATGTTGACATTACGAAAGCAGGCCACAGATACACGTGCTGCGTGAGGTTGGGGATTATCCTGCTGGAAAATGGGGTTGTAAAGCGACACCAGGAAGGGGAGCACTCCAATTCCCAGGACGTATCGTCGCACCGTCAGGGTTCTTTCAATAACCACCAGTGGGGTGCAGGAATCGTAGGAGACGGCACCCCACACCATGACACCTCTCGTCGGGGCGGCGTGCCACTCCGCAGTAAAGCGTGGAACACGGCGCAGGCCAGGACGTCTCCAGACTCGACTTCGGCGGTCTTCTGTATCCAGGCAGAATCGTAATTCGTCCCTTAACACCACTCGTCGCCAATCCGTAACCTGCCATGCTGCCCGTTCCCCGGCAAAATGTCACGCGTGCTCGCCGATGCCCAGGTCGTTATGGCAGACGTCGTAAAGAGACGTCTCTCAACATCGAGGTGTCGAGAGCCGATGAAAGTGAAGTGAGGCGAATATGGAGCAGCGCCGGAGTGAAAAGGTAGGGGAAACGGGAGATCCCCGAGAAAATCAGCCAACCAGCGGTATCGTCCGGCACGATTGCCACTGGCAAAAATCCGAGGGCGATCTCGTCGGAAATAGAACCCGTTTCGCCTTAGGGGGGATGGGGGGCAAGTAGTCTAACCAGACACCATCGCTGTCTTTGGCTAACACATAATTAGACAGTAAGTTTTAAATGACGAATGTTGGGAAGATGACTTTTTTTTTCACTTCGTTGTCTGTTTTTTTCGGAAAACATAGCGATCGGCGTGCTAGCTTTAGGCCTACTGTGAACATACTGCTCGTCTTCTGACATGTTTAAAGGGAAAAAAGGATTTTATGAATACTGAAACGCGGTTAATAAGTCGGAAATACTTGTAACCTCCTTGCTCAACACAGCATTGTGTTTCATTTCTAAATAATGTAGTTGATTTATCACAGACATGAAGCTTGGCGCGCGACAACACAGTACGCTCAATGCAGTCGTCTTTATTAAAATTATGTAATTTTTTTTAAAGGAATGTAATATGCCTATTCCATATTTTAATATAACTTTGAATCTTAGCAATAGTAAACATGACCACAGATGATAATAATAATACGTACCTCAATAAAACGTACAAACAAATAAGTTTCAACATGTGATGTAGGCCTAGTGTCGCTTTAAATATCAAGACTGTGCGATTTGAGACACGTTCTTAACTTTGTAATTTTGCATCTCTTATTTCAGGTACCACAAAACAATGGAAATTTATGTAATGAAGTAGCATATCGGTATCTACTCGTGGCAGATTGTTCGACTGCGCTTTCACAAAGTTGCCATCCATTTTAGTGCTGTGTGTTTGCAACGTGCCGGGGCCGGCCGCCAGCGTATGACTAGTGACGTCAAACCAATGAGAGCGCGTTCCACATTCACGTGAAAGCGGCCGCGAAAGTAAATGTTTTAATTCTAAAATAACTTTGTTAATACCTAATTTTATGCAACAAACGGCGCAATTTTATTTTCATACGCACATACAAATGTGTTAGTAAAATTTTCAACTATATTTGCGAAATTTGCATGTTGCCTATTAAACAATTAAATAAGATTTGTTACAAAATATTTAATCCATGTTAGGAGTGATTGATGGAAATCGAAAAAATGAATTATGGGAATAAAACACCACCTCCAAACACAAACCTTTTATTGATTTTTTTTTTTTACAGTTTCATCTCGAGAATATTAAATGTCTTATTAATCTAACCAAATAGCATGTGCGTCTTTCTACTCTCTACGGACGGTGTGCCATAAGCAGATATCGCTTAAAAGTGCGTGACACGAAGTAAGATCGAGTTTTGCTGCTTTTCCAAGTTGGCTAACTTAACCCACTCAACTCTCTTACTGTGCTACTGCGGCTGGAGTCTAGCCCCGTGACACTGGCCTGACAAATAGCGCGAAAATACGTGTCATTTTTATACTACACCCGCTTAATAATTTCCTATTGACTAAAAGTCAACAGTTGCTACTTAAAACAAACTAGCGTGCCTGTTTTCCTATGATGCATTAACTTTTTAGATAAATCATTTCATTGCGATATGAAACCCTCACGCTATAACGCAACTGCTTTTAAGAGAGTATCTTAAGATCACATATATAGACTTGCTACTTTACTCACTGCAATGAAGAAATGCAAAATGCTGACAGGATGTCAAAGTAGTTATGTTTTGTATGGCTTATAAAACAATTGATCGAATTTGGGTGGACAGTTGGTGACACTCACCGGGACCGCAGGCTGAGAGGTTTGCGTTATTGCACCTCGCTGGCGCCACAAGTCCACTGCTGCCCGACGCAGCTCGGCCGTCGTCATAGACTCGTCAGCTTCATCCACCACGTCTCCCAGCAAAGTCAGCAATCCTTCCTCCTAAAGTGCATGAACGAACCAGACCTCAGCTGTTTCATGCAACAAATAATAAAACAGATGTGAGAAAAGACGTAAAGCGGAGTTAGCGCAGTAATTATTTATGACAATTCATAAATAATGTAGAGTAGAAAACCAGTTTCAATACTCTTTATTATATATAAATACAATTTGAATTGACAAACCACATTTTGAATTGACTAATAAAATATATATCACAGCAATAATTGTCACAGTTGTTAACAATTTGTTTAATTAATTACCGTTCTTTGTATTTGCCTTGGAGCATCAAAAAGAGAAAAATACAACATTAGAAATATAATCTTAGCTCCAGAACAACAAACCATCAAAAAATATAAATTTCAAATTCGACTTATTTAAAAACTGATTAGAAACGTTACCAGTTTCTTTGACTGGAACACACCACCCATTTGACTCTAAAAACTCGTAGAATGGAGGACAGCAATTGATTTGCCATGTAAAGCTCCCATTATATAAAATACTTTAAAAAATAATTAAATTTTAGCAAATTAATTACGGTGGGAGGCAGTCGCGTAAGACCCCGTTAAAAATTACATAAAACAAACAATATATTTAAAATGTCACGCCCCAATGATATAGTCGTGGAGACAGCAAAAAATTGATACTCATGAATACTTGGGCGGCTAACAAGGACAAACACGACACTTTAAAACAAGAGAGAGAGAGAGAGAGAGACAGCAACGCGACATCATAGTTAAGCCGGAACGTAATTTTGAAGAGCGACCGAAACGAAAATTATGAAATGGCCTCGCCTTACTACACGTCCAAGATACAGCACAACTATGCCACACAAATTAAAAAAAAACATTAAAAACCCAACCGCAAGGTTAACGTTCTCCACAACTAACCGTTTTCCTGCCCCATCGCTCAGTATCTAAACTGGCAATCTGCGTCAGCTCAGTAACATAATGTCGACGTTGTACACTGCTGAACGAAGGCGAAGGAGGTTAAGCCATCGGGTGCAAGCGATGATGATCTTGCGGTGTAAGTTGCGGCGAAATGTAGCAGACTTCGAACGGGCGTTAAGTAGAGCGGAATAGACAGAGCCCCGGTCGAGCTAGGACTTAAGTAATCTATTCTGGTCAATAAAAAATTGAGAGGCACTGATTGGAAAGGGGAAATAAAGTTATTTACCAGTGTCGAGGGG